>OY821762.1:9352252-9524384 GCA_963682095.1 Potentilla sterilis
AATGTAAGACTGTACAGTCTGTACTAGTAGTAGCTGAGAAAATGGCACCAGGAAGCAGACAATATATCAGCTTCAATAATACATGAACATGAACAATCTGTTCCATTTTGGGATGCTATTGTAGTCGTTCATGAGTTACTGAGCTCATTTTTAAAAGAAACGAAACATCTATTCACTTTCAGCAATATATATTCTTGTTGATCACCAATTCACAATATGGGATGCAGTAGTACTAGTGGACCTTGAGGTATACAAGAGGCTAGGTACAGTTGCCCATGATCTAACTTGGCTCCTATATATTCTACTATATATGCTGCTAATCCGGAATATAACTACGTATATATAGAGCTAGATCACACAAAGAAAGAAGGTACCCTAGTTGGCTAGTTCCCTGATCAACTTGATTGTTGGATATATTATTATCTGCTTTTAAGCTTTGCAAGCACTTGGTTTTGTAACCCATGTTGTTCACTTCAAACTGTGGGTAGTATCACAACTGGAGTACAACTATTAAGATAGTAATAGTTATAGGCCTATGCTGGTCCTATGCTGCCTCCGCCAATGATTATAATTGAGCTGAACTTAATATACAGGTAACATTTTCAATTTACATCATGTAACAGCAAATTTGAACCAAACTGGGTTCCCACTCCTGCCAATAATTTGTTGCTACAGTTGAACTCTCAGACCCTCTGCTTGGCATATTTGCCAGCATTTTAAAGGTAGGCACAGAAGGACATTTCCCAAAACAGAACTGTGATGGCAACTAAACGGAGCTGTTGCACACATTAGATAGAGTTGGGCCTACCTGTGCTGACCCAACTTCTGCCCATCAGACTCAGCGAAAGTTGAAACCAAACTCGGCCCAACATAATGGAGGCAGTCACCATTGTAGGCAAGTGGTAAGTGGTGGTAAGTGGTAACAGGTCTGATTAAGAGAAGATGTTAATCGACCTCTACTCTCTCCGGCCACCTTAATGCAGTTCAGTCACCGTATCTGCTTGAGTAATCTATGCAAACAAAATAGCATGTGAGATATTTTAATGTTGATAGCACTGGTAAAACGTTAAGCTATAGCGTTATTGAAATTTTAAATATAATTGACTCTTATAAATAGATTCAAAAGACATACATACGGTTTGGTTGGTGTTTCTGACCTAAACGTTTAACTTTTTTGTTTTAACAAATACCTAAACTCATAACTTTATATGATGTAACACTAATAAAAGGTTAAGTTATTAGCGTCACTGAGGATGTAACCGACTCTCATTAGTAGATCCAAAAGACATACCTATGGTTTGTGTGTTTGAGCTAAATTTCTAACCATAAATGACGGCATTTGTTGTAAAAAAGTTATTAACTGTCATTCAAATTTTGTACTCTTATCATTAGATCTAAAAGACATACGTACGTTTTGTGTTTTTAGTAAACTCCAAACCTGTAAATGACGATAACACTAGTAAAACGATGAAGTTATTAACGTCATTAAAATTTTATATATAGTTGACTCTTATAAGTAGATTCAAAACACGAAAACTTGGTTGGTGAAAAACACCAACATATCACTCATGACCTAAACTCCCAACCGTGAATACTGTCCATTTCAGAGAAATCATGCGAAGGCATTGAATTTCAGTTGGTCACTATTGAAACACCATTGATTAGGGATTCAGGGTGTGGATTTAAGTGTCACCGAACCCATTCAATCCTGCTTCCCAGAAAATGATAATGGTCTTCATCGGCAAGTATTCAATGCTTTCATTCGATCGGGTCTAGATCAAATAACACCAACCAAATCAATGCAGTGTCTAAATTGGTGTCAGCCTCTACAACGTACTTGATGGGTGGGTGGGTGCCTCTTAAATTTGATCTTCATGCAAAGAGTTTAATGAACATGGTCTTTTTGTTTGTGATGAAGATTGACATCCGGCGCTGTTATGCTTCCGGCCTGCAGATGAACTTGTAAATGTTGATGCCATGTTTGGCATATTGCTATTGGAATTAGAGGAAAGAAACAAAGGCTTTATGCTTTTAACCTTAAGAATTGGAATTCAAATCCATTACACATTATTTCGTTATAAATAGAAAAATGAATAACAATCAAAGAGATCAACGTTTAGACAGGTTTCTATGTTTCTATTTCAGACGTCACCACACTACTCACACTTTGATATTCAATTTTTTATCTATATTTTTATCAAGATAACTTCAATGGGAAATAAACATTATAAAGTTATATCAATCGGATTATTTTAGACAATTAAACAACTCCAATTAATGAATTTCACACACTAAAATCTAATATATAAACTGAAAAACGACGTTTACAATACGAGAGGTTGAGACACACTAATCGAATTGAATAAATAAATATTCTGCTCCGTATAAATTTTAGTTAAACAACCATTATTATGAAAATGGCCTCAAATTTTCCTAGGGATAAAACAAAGACCAACGCAGAAACCAAAGCCAAATCCTCCCACTCCTCCTATACAAGTCATACAAAGCTCTCTGGTCCAAACCACACAGAGACACCAAAACCTCAACTGAGTTCACCAGCGATGGACAAGATCGAACACACTATGGTTCCCACAAACGGCATCAACATGCACGTAGCCTCAATCGGGTCTGGCCCACCAATCCTCTTCCTCCACGGCTTCCCGGAGCTCTGGTACTCGTGGCGTCACCAGCTCCTCTCCCTGTCCTCGTTGGATACCGCTGCATAGCCCCGGACCTCCGCGGCTTCGGTGACACCGACGCGCCGCCGAACGCATCGTCGTACACGGCCATGCACATAGTGGGAGACCTGATCGGGCTGCTTGACCATCTGGGTATTGAGCAAGTGTTCCTGGTGGCGCATGACTGGGGTGCTGTGATTGCTTGGTGGTTCTGTTTGTTTAGGCCTGATAGGGTTAAGTGCTTGGTCAACATGAGCGTCGCTTTCAATCCCAGAAACCCCAAGAGGAAGCCTGTTGATGGGTTGAAGGCCTTGTTTGGGGATGATTACTACATTTGCAGGTTTCAGGTAAATTCTGAGGTTGTTTTTGTTTGGTTTCTAAACTTGAGATTGATTGGCTCTGGTTTTCTAGTGACTTTGGATTTGTGTGTTTGTTCTATTTTTAGAAATTCTGTTATTTGAGCTTCTTCTTTGTCTGTTTATCTGATTAGGGTCTGAACTCAAAGATTAGTAAAGCTCTGCGATTGAATGATATTGTTAGCTGAATATGAGTCCTCAAATTGGTTTTTAGGCATTACTCTTTGATGAAATCTGACCTGATGCATGCTATAACAGAATGAAGGTGTTTATATATATAGTTTCTGGCATGGCTAGTGTAGTATCTAAAATAGTAATGAGCTGCCTGGCTATTTGGATTTTCGGAATGAAGTCCCTGTATTTGGGTAGGTACAATATCAATATGTCATCAATGTTATATTTAGTCTGCACAACAACCTCCTTTAGTACAGTACGGGTTAGTTTTCTGTAGTTCAAAGGCGAACCCGAGTAATTTGACCATTTGCTTGTCACCATCTACCCAATTTTTATGTGAGATTTGGTCACAAAATTCTGCATTTCGAAGTGTTCAATGGAGTAGCTTATTGCTTCCTTCCAGACTTAAATTAAGCATTCTTGTTCTTTAAACCTGATTGTTTGGTACAAAACTGACAAGCTAGTTAAGGTCCGCATGTTATCGACTTTTTATTGGGGAAGTCCTTTGGCCAGAGATAAATGCATATTTAATCTTACTTGCCTGGATCAGAAATGTTTAGTACATATCAATTGTATGATCAAGTGTTCAGTTATCATGATGTTCTGCTAACTTTACAAGCCATTGTCAATGAGCATTCTATTGCTGCATGACTAATAAGATTATCGATGTTGTGCCACAGGAACCTGGAGAGGCCGAAGCATATTTTGGTGGTCTTGCTACTGCCTCGGTAATGAAAATGTTTCTTACCGGTCGCAGTCCAAAACCTCCTAAAATATGTAAAGAACTTGGATTTGCAAGTTGGAAACCTGTAGAACCCATGCCCGCTTGGCTCTCAGAAGAAGACGTTAACTATTTTACCAGCAAATTCAGCAAGACTGGATTTACGGGTGGATTGAACTACTATCGAGCTTTGGACTTGTACGTTACTACATTTTTTGCTTCGTTTTGATTATTCAAATTCACACAAAACCTGAAATGCTTGAAACAAAACCCTTTTGACACCATTGAACTTCTGTGTTTATGGTTGCAGAACCTGGGAGCTTACAGCAGCATGGACTGGGGTACAAATCAAAGTACCAGTTAAGTTCATTGTGGGCGATCTGGACGTCACCTATCATATCCCAGGAATCAAAGAATATATTCATAATGGTGGCTTCAAGAGTCAGGTGCCATTTTTGCAAGAAGTTGTTGTAGTTGAAGGAGCAGCTCACTTTATTAACCAAGAGAGAGCAGAAGAATGCAGTTCTCATATATACGACTTCATCAAAAAATTCTGATTTTCACATTTCAAGATTACTAGCTGCACTTTGTCTTAAATGTGTATGAAAGTTGTAAGAGTCCTGAACTTAAGAATTGTTGTGGTTCTTGTCCTATGCTGTAATAACTTCAGAACTTGTTCCATCTTTTCACTGTCTTGACATAAGAAAACCTCACTTCCTGTCATATAATTTCATTGAACAAATTCTGGCATTAGTTACAGGCTCTTTCATCACAGTAATGGATCACCGTCCTAAATACCTATAAGAGGACACATGAACTGAAACAAGCCACAATCAAATGAGGGAAACACCAATTAGGCCAGCCACCGTAAGTCTTAAAAGAGTAACATAATGTCTAATTGGACTAATTCTTTGAACACTGATAAGCCCTCAAATCAAGCGACTTGAAGTTTCTTTAGCTGAAAGCCTGAAAGACTCTTCACTTTCAACAAATTCATCTAGATTTGAAGTTTCATTAGCCAGAAGACTCCACTCTCAAGTTAACTAGGGAAACAGCATTCGTCTTATTCTGTGATTTTAACTCCCAATGAACAAATCAGATCAACTTTAAAGGTATTTAATGGTAAATGCAACAAAACAGAAGAATCAACTCGCTGATAAATAAACTTCAACATGATCAAATTAAACAAAATTCTCAACATTTACTCCAAACATCTAAAAATCCTTGATTTCCAAACTAGAAAGTCATAGAAGATAATTGGAACATAGATAAGTCCTATAAAATCAGTTCCAGCAACACAAAAAGTGACAAACAATAGATATATGAAATATCCATTTGCATTGCTTAAACACGGAAACCACGGCTGTTTCTCTTTCCTCTGGCCTTCTCGAACTTCCTGCCCTTTGATCGCACATATGGCTTGGTGTGGCTGTGTGGGACACCAGGTGCTGGACCAAAATGCTTCACAGCTTCACGTGCATTCTTTGGTCCTCTGAGGAGCATCTGCAGAATCCAATGTTTGCAATTAGCCTCAAACTTGTAAGAGAATAGAAACAGAAACAACATACAAACATTGCATGAAAGAACTGAAGGAAAGATTTAAATCTTAAACTCAAATGAGAGTTAGCAAACAGGAAACAGATGTAGATCGTAACCAGGCCCTCAAATCAGTAACTTATCAGAGAGAGCAGACATGCGGACCCTTTTATCCAATTTCTGTGCACATCACCATGCTTCCTTCCTTTGAATCATCCAGAGCATCGGCTTATTGTGCACAGATATATGTAAAAAGTAACACATAACAACACCTACTATATTATGCATCTACTTGAAAAGGAAGCAAATTTCCATTTGCAGAGCAAGTTTCGTTACCAACGCATTAACTTAGTATGAAAATGTCAAATTCCAAAAGCAAAACAAACAGGACAACGCAGTGAACAAAACAGCAATCCAATTTACAACAAGTTTGTGCAAATTAAACTACTTCTAAACATCTCCCTCCAACAAACACATCACAACCAAGTTCAATTCACTCCCAATTGAATCATACAATAGTCAATATCAGTCATGACTCAGCTTCTTAGATATAAGTTTCACTTTCGTTCATTAAAATTTTTCGACAAGATAACAAAGCACAAAGAACATATGCATTATAATCAGCCAATCAACAGTCAACCCGAGCTTGTGATAGAGCATAATTACCGTGTTCTGGCCAAGTGGAGCTCTGAGAGCGAGCTGGTCGAATGTCAAGCACTCTCCACCAGCCTTCTCAATGCGAGCCCTAGCCCTCTCGGTGAACCTGAGAGCAGTGACCTTAAGAGCAGGCACTTCAGCGACGCGAACGTCGTCGGTAATAGTCCCAACGAGCACAGCGATCTTGTCCTCATGGCCCTGCATATACCGAATCAATCGGGACAGCGAGAGCGGAGCCTTGTTGACCTTACTCATACAAAGCCTGTGACGAATCACCTTGCTGAAATGACTCTTGGTCCTCCTGTGGATGAAATCATAGAGCTGCAAGCACACAGATCCAGAAAATTAAAACACCATAAACGATAAGTAAGTTAAAGCCATAAACGACGTCGTTGTAGAAGGCGAAGCGAACCTTGACTGTGAGCTTGAGGTAGATATCCTCAGACCTGGGCGAGGTGCGCTTGGTGTTCTTGCTCTTGCCGCCGGCGACCAAATCGATACCCTGCGAGGAGTAAACAAGAGGTGAGAAGGAGGTTAGAAAAAGAGAGAGGAAGGGAAAATGGAGGAGTTAGGGTTTGGAGGAAGACGATACCATAGCGACTGCGGCTTGAAGCTCCTTTCTTCACTTGCGGCAGAGAGAAGTGTTTCCTAGGGTTTATTGAAGCGAGAGCGAGGCTTTATAAACAAGTGCCGAGTTGGCGGGGTCTTGGGCTTCAAGGCGGTTTTGGGCTCTCTCGTTTTTAACGAGTTTGGGCGTTTCTTCTTTGCATTGGATAGCCAGGCCCGATCCAAATTTATGACATCTTTCTATTTAAATGCAATAATGTACTTTAAAAAATGAAATAAAATAGATCGACACAGGAGAGATCAGATTGATTGCCCAAAAAAGTGGAGGAGTGAGATGAAATACACCGGTTTTTCTACGCCAGTTTTGAGCTTCATACTAAATGGTAAGGTAATCTATAGTGCTATTTGTAGCCCCGAGGTTATATTGTAGCACACTAAATCGGTACTATTGATTGGTGTGACATCAATCGTTTTCAACCTTAATATGTTACAATATAGGCCTTTAATATATTTTTAATGTCGTTTTTTGTATCTTTTAATTTCTATACTATTATTTATCTACAACTTTACTTATACAATCAAATAAAATTATAAATTTTAAAAAAAAATTATGAAATAGTAAAACATAAATTCTTATTTCATGATAAATTAAAATTACTTGAAAACATAACTAATTTAAATTACATCAAATATAATCAAATGACTATAACATATTAGTACTCATGATCACTTGGTGTATCGGTCGACATTCCAGGGTAATAGGCATTTGAGGGCATCTCAAGGTAATAGTCATTTTAGTTATAATCTGTATTTTAAATTTTACTCTTTTTATCTACGATTTAGTTAAAATTAATTTTATTTTAAGTTATTATTATTTATCATTGTGTTAGTTCAAAATATAAGTTCATTCATAATTATATTGATAGTGTTGTTGTGTATTTATAGAATTATTATACTAAAAATAAAAATACAAGTTTAGTCCAAGATTATTATTGTTATATATTATTTCACATAAAAAAAAAATCCATTTTTTTCATATAATAAAAAATACAAATTTAATTCAAAAATTTTGTTTTCAGTATCTATGAAATTATTTTCTAATATATAAATAAAATTTTAATTCAAAAGTTTGCTACATGTCAAACATAAGTAAATTTATACTGGGACCCACGTGTGTTTATTGCAATAGTATGTCAGAAGTACCACAGTGCTACAAATAACCCTTTATATGTAGCAAACTAACAGAGTAACTCATGGGTTGGAGACCAAGAGTGCTACATTGTGGGAATTGTGGCACACTAGTCCATAAATTAGAGATGGCCTAACTTGTTTCTCTACCCATCCAACTTAAATGATTCTTGATGGTAAGTGACATTTCTATTCATATAATGATGTAAAAGTTAGGATTCCTCAATGACCAATATTGTTTCTAACATGTGAGATTAAGTAAAACTATTAAGTGTCCCGTAGCAGATTGTTCAATTCAGTTTTTTCTATGGCCGTGCAAAAGTTGGTAAACTTTTTGTATCCCGGTGTTTTAGTCAACTTGGGAAATCATCCCAGTGTTAATAAAGTGTTTTAGTATATGGCAAGGTCTCCTCTCTGTTTTGCTTTATTTATTCTATATAAAGTTGTGATCTTGGTTTCTCCATCCCTCCAACGAGATCTTATCACGTTGGTATTGTGACTTGGATATTGAGAAGCAAATGACTAAGCTAAAGTAATCTTATGAAGATAAATTTTTTCTAGTGTGTTACTTTCTCTTTCATCTCATGTACTTATATGCAAAAGGTAAAATTACCAAAATACATCTGAACTTGGTTTAAATTGTCAATTTACACCGTCAATTTGTAATTGTGAAAATTTACCTTTTCATATTGTCAAAACCTGCCGATTTACACCACATCCGTTAAATATAACTTTTTTTATCCAATTTCGAGTCATATGACATGCACGTGAGGGGTATTTTAGTCATTTTTTATTTATTTCGTTTTATTAACAAATATACACTAGAAATTTATTTTTTGAAGAATATTATCTAAATATATATAAAAAAAAATTATCTGTACTTACTGATTCATTTCATGATACTTATTTTTTTTACATTCAATTTTTTTTTATATAAATAATGCATACTTTCCGTTATATAGTTTGTCCATAAGGAAAATTACGTGAACTAAAATTAAATTAATGAAATACTTATATCTTGTCTCTTGTTAATTGAAATAGTAGTTTGTCAATTTAATTTTAGTTTACGTAATTTTCCTTATCGACAAATTATATAACGAAAAGTATGCATTATTTTGAAGAAAAATAATAAATTGAATGAAAAAAAAAAGTATCACGAAATGAATCAGTAAGTACCTATAATTATTATTTTATATATATATAATATTCTTCAAAAATTAATTTTATAGTGTATATTTGTTAATAATACGAAATAAATAAAAAAATTACCAAAACACTCCTCACGTGCATGTTACATGACTCGAAATTAGATGGAAAAAGTTAGATTTAACGGAAATGGTGCAAATCGGCAGTTTTTGACAAGTTGAAGAGACAAATTTTCGCAATTACAAGTTGAGGTTGTAAATTGACAATTTGAGTTAAGTTCTTGGTGCATTTTGACAATTTTAAGGTTTTAAAAGAAAAACGAGAACAATAAAAAAACTAAGATTTTGAAAGAGAAACGAAAACAATAAAAAATTGTTTTCACATTTTCATTTATATGTTTATGGGATCCATTAGAATCTAACCTGATCCAACCAACTCAAGCCAACCAATATCTATATTCTCTAATGTACATATACAACTTTTAAATCTTACGGGTCGGACTAAATGATCAAGTCACCAACCTATGTGAAGCTTAGACACAATAAAACTCATTCATGATACATTACATGTATAATTAGCCATAAAAAGAAATACATGGATGCTGGTCATGTTACTCATATTTGAGAAAAGTTTAGAACATGCAGTCGGTTGTGACATTCGCTTATAAGAATGACAATTAAATAATTATTGACATACAAGACCGAATATAAATAAATATTTGTGATTGCATATACGTGTCAATTGTCATCAATATTATGTTATAGTTAGAGTCTAAATAGATTATCTATTTCAAATAACTAGACATATGTGTCACATATAACTCATAATGTCGTGAAAAAAAATAATATAAATACCATAAATATACTGTACTCAAAGATAGATGTTGTACATTTCACTATAATTTCATTTTCGAGAAATTACTTAGTTTCCTAATTTGATTGTTCCCAGTTGTAATAGGCTTTATGAAATATGGAAAAGAAATAAATTTGCCAGCTAAACCACCATAGCCCGTCGACTTCAGACAAAACTCCGTTCTCACCGCGCCGTCGAACTTCCATATCACCAATTTACTTAAACACCCCCAATAGTCCTGAAGACCCACGTCACTCCTCACACAACTGCCCCACTACCTCAGTGGGCATTTTCGTCAAATAAGTCCTCATCCACCTCACCCTGCTGTCGAAATAACTACCCCTCCCTCCCTCTCTCTCTCTTCTCCCACATTCCTCCTAAATCCCCTCCGCCCGATATGGCCTACACTCCCACGATGGCCTCCACCAAATCCCGCCGCAAAATCGCCCCGGCGGCGGCCACCGACAACGGCAACGACTCCGCCGAGAAGCTCGACCAGCTCCTCCTCTCCTCCGCCATCTCGAACGGCGAGGACGTGGGCCCCTTCGTCCGCAAAGCCTTCGCCTCCGGCAAGCCCGAGACCCTCCTCCTCCACCTCCGCCACTTCTCCCGGTCCAAAGAGTCCGAAATCGAAGAGGTCTGCCGCGCTCACTACCAGGACTTCATCCAAGCCGTCGACGACCTCCGATCTCTCCTCTCCGACGTCGACTCCCTCAAGTCCTCACTCTCCGAATCCAACGCCAAGCTCCAGTCAGTCGGCCTACCCCTGCTGACGTCACTCGACGCATTCGTGGAGGCGCGCAACGTGTGCCGCAGCGTGAACCTGGCGCTCTGGTCGGTCCGTGAGCTCATCCGGCTGATGGAGCTCTGCTCCCGATCCAACTACCACCTCTCACGTGGCAACTTGTACATGGCGCTCAAGTGTGTGGACACAATCGAGTGCGTCTTCCTCGACAAAACGCCGTCGTCGACGATCAAGAAGATGCTGGAGAAGAAGATTCCAGAGATTCGGTGGTTCATAGAGCGCAAGGTGATGAAGGACTTGAACGACTGGCTGGTGGAGATCCGAGTTATATGCCGGAATCTAGGTCAACTCGCGATCGGTCAAGCTTCGTCGGCGAGGCAGAGGGAGGAGGATCTGAGAATCAAGCAGCGGCAAGCTGAGGAGCAGAGCCGGCTGAGCCTAAGAGACTGTGTTTATGCTTTGGAGGAGGAAGATGAAGATCCGGTGGGAGATGATAGTGGCAATGGTCAAGGGGTTGATTTGACTCCATTGTATAGGGCCTATCATATACACCAGACTCTGGGAGTTGAGGACAGGTTCAAGCAGTACTACTTCGAAAACCGAAAGCTGCAGCTCACTTCGGATTTTCAGGTATCTTCAATGACTCCATTTCTTGAGTCTCATCAGACTTTTTTCGCGCAAATTGCGGGGTTTTTCATTGTTGAGGATAGGGTTGTCAGGACTGGAGGTGGATTGATATCGAAAATGGAGGTGGAGAATCTGTGGGAGACTGCTGTGAGTAAAATGTGTTCGGTTTTAGAGGATCAGTTTTCTAGGATGCAGACTGCTAATCATTTGTTGCTGATTAAGGACTATGTGAGCTTGTTAGGTGTGACGTTGCGGCGGTATGGATATTTGGTTGATCCTTTGCTTGATGTGTTGAGCAAGCATAGGGATAAGTACCATGAGTTGCTGTTGTCGGATTGTAGGAAGCAGATTACGGAAGCGCTTTCTGCGGATAAGTTTGAGCCGATGTTGATGAAGAAAGAGTATGAGTATTCCATGAACGTGCTTTCGTTTCAGATACAGACTTCTGATATTGCGCCGGCTTTTCCTTTTGTTGCACCCTTTAGCTCCACGGTGCCTGATTGTTGCCGCATTGTGAGGTCTTTTATTGAAGATTCTGTGAGTTTCATGTCCTACGGCGGGCAGCTTGATTTCTTTGAGGTTGTGAAGAAGTATTTGGATAGGCTATTAAGTGAGGATTTAGATGGTGCTCTTGTGAAGCTTATCAATACGTCTATCAGTGCAGTCTCCCAGGCAATGCAGGTGGCTGCTAATATGGCCGTCATGGAGAGAGCTTGTGATTTCTTCTTCCGACATGCTGCTCAGCTCTCTGGCATTCCTCTGCGAATGGTGGAGAGGGGTAGGAGGCAGTTTCCGCTCTCCAAAGCCCGTGATGCTGCAGAAGACACACTCTCGGGGTTGCTTAAACAAAAAGTTGATGGGTTCATGACGCTGATGGACAGTGTGAACTGGATGGCTGATGAGACTCTGCAGAACGGGAATGAGTACGTGAATGAGGTGATCATATATTTGGAAACTCTGGTTTCCACTGCACAGCAGATATTGCCACCAATGGTTCTTAAACGAGTTCTTAAAGATGTTCTTTCTCACATATCGGAGAAGATAGTTGGGGCTTTACTTGGGGACACAGTTAAGAGGTTTACTGTAAATGCAATTATGAGCATTGATGTGGACATTCGGATATTGGAATCATTTGCAGATAATCAAGCACCTTTACTATCGGAGGAGGATGCAAATCAGTTGAAATTGGCACTTGCTGAGTCGAGGCAGTTAGTTAATTTACTCTTAAGCAACAATCCAGAGACTTTTCTCAATCCTGTAATCCGGGAGAGGAGTTACAATAACTTGGATTATAGAAAAGTAGTGATTATTTCAGAAAAATTAAAAGATTCTTCGGAGCGGCGATTTGGAACCTTTGGAAGCCGGGGAAGCAAGCAGAACCCCAAGAAGAAATCTCTCGATTCGTTGATTAAAAGACTGAAGGATGTGAGTTAATCTGTTACACAGATGTATGTATGATCATTGCCCACAAATGCCTATGTTAATTGTGATTGGAATTACTACATAGCTTGTTACTTTTCACTTTGTTTCTCGCCCTATGCCGATTCTTGCCTGCTGAATAAGTTGATTTTGATAGAAAATTCTTTATGTATCTGTTTCATAGTTCCTGATTTGTTATTGTATTGATGATTTCTCTGAGCCTTATAAGCATTTTCCATTTATTCTTTGAATTTCATTCACCTAAATAAAACTGCTTGCAACCGTTCACTAAGTTTGTCTTGAAAGAGAATGGAAATTTAATTAGACATGTCAACATGTGAGAACTGAGAAGTCAACAGAGGGCTAGTTTGCTTTCTTATAATGAATGCCTTTAGTCTCTCGATATTGCTTCTGTTGTACGATTCCTTGTTGAACTGTATTGCTTGCCTTTGCTACATGATTCTGTTTCTTTTTATGCATTTGAGATGAAATTCATGGTTATTGATATTGAACCTTCTGTCTTATGTCAAAATTTTATTCCTGGTACATATCATTTGCAGATGGCATAGAACCTGCGGACTTGTGTTTTCACCTTTAGAAGATCCTGCAAAGGGTGATAACCTTTAATTTACCTAAGGAAAACTAATTGGCATGCGGCCGTCTTGTAAGTTTCAAGAGTTGTTATTTAATCTTTGTTTCCAGAAATAGGTGATTAGTTTTACCTGACAGATTTACTTATCTAGGACCGGGATGAATATATATTTCCCTTGAATTGGTTTTTACCAATTGGTCTTCACTTATGCTTTTACTCTTGAATTCCTCTGCTAGTAACTGAAACAAGTTTGTTGATGCTATTCTTTATCTAAGAGTTGCATGTTAGTTTTGGAGGGGTGTTTGCAGTTCACTGGTGTAAAGACCATCACTGTCGTGTGATATTCAAGTTGGGGAATTTTAAGTTTTTAAAGTGTTTTTACAAATTAGCACTTTTCCTACAGGCTCTCCTAATGTTCCCATATTGGCTAAATTTGGTATATTGTTGAATAATATTGAATTTTCATGAATAAAACATTTCATGATTACTGGTCCAAATAGGTGTGCTCGTTCTGGATAGAGATTCACCAATCTCTGGCAACGCTGACTATGAATTACAATTTATGGATAGATTTTCATTCTTTTTCTTTTTATGCTCAACATTCTTTTCCTTGTGCACAGATTTACTGGTAGAAGTTCATACAATACAAAACCTTGATTCGATTCAGCCGAGAGCCCGAGACGGTGTAGTGGGAATTTTTGTTCATCCTTACATCCAAAGTTCTCCATTTCCAATTTTCCTTTCCACAACATCGTTATATATCACTATCTACTTGTGTGAAGCCTTCACAAATCACTATCTGCTGACAACCACGCATGCGTCTCCAAAGATGTTAACCTTGCGATCCTTATGGCTGCCTGTACTGTATTACTATTGTTTTAAATTTTTAGTGGTGACGTACTTTTTAATGCATTATGTGATAAACCATGAATGTGAGCCCAGCAGTCTAAAACGTCCAATCAAACTGAATGTGGCACCTTCTGGACTGGATGAGAAGAGATAAATTTTAATGCAATGAAAATTATTAATGGGAATGTGACAAAATGTCCCCTTCAATCGAGTTGCCCGAGACGCACAAGTACTCAACCGCCGCAACTCATCAAGGTCCCTTTGATCAATACATATTTTGCCTCCCTTTTCAACCGACCCCAAACACCATCTAGAAATTAAAGAGTAGAAATGGGTTGCTTCCCTCGTCGAAACACCACATCCTCATTGATGGTGTTTCCCTTGCTCTTCATTCTCTCATCGTTTGCCTCCTGCGAAGTTGGCAAGCCATCAGTCTATGAAGTACTTCAACAATATGACTTCCCAATTGGTATTCTTCCCATAGGTGTAACAGACTACCAGTTGAACACAGAAACCGGCCATTTCTCGGCCTATTTGAGCGGAACTTGCAGCTTTTCCGTTGAAGGTTCATACAAGCTCGAGTACAAGTCCACCATAACTGGAGTTTTGTCCAAAGGCAGGCTCAAAGATTTGAAGGGCGTCAGTGTCAAGGTGCTCTTCTTCTGGTTCAGCATTGTCGAAGTGGTTCATGTTGGCGATGACCTGCAGTTCTCTGTGGGGATTGCTTCGGCAAATTTTCCAGTCAGCAACTTTGAGGAGCGTCCTCAGTGTGGGTGTGGATTGGATTGTAACCAGTTGAGCACTAGCCTGCCTTCATATCCAGTCGGTACTTGCTGACTCCAATGAGTGCTTTGCTGATAAGCGTTACCTAGCTTTCTGTATATTACTATGTAATGCAGTCTGTTATTTGTGTTTTACATCAACCTGTCCAAGGATTTGCCAAATTACAGCATGTTATATTATCTTTCATTTTGCTCCCCCAAGAATTAGATGATAACAGATACAGTAAAGTTTTTAGATCATTTTTCGACTTGAGCAAATACTAGAAGAGTAGTCTTGAGCTAGCGATGAGTCTAAATTTTCTGTTGAATCAAAAGTCACTGCTCTATCGTGCAGTTTTTATGTTTGGGAGTTTCTATCTGTACGATCCTATAATGCAATATGTATACATATGATCGTATAAAAGGGCATATGTTTTTTCTACTTTCATATTCCTCCATGTATATTATATATATATCCTAACACTGCATGCATAGAAACAACCCAACAGGGCAACAGACAAGGCTTAAGCAAACCAAGAAGATCTGCTTCTAACTAGTACAGAGATCCTCCTTCTCTTGAACCTGCTTTTCACTTCTTGTTCCCTCTCATTCACTAATGAAACAAACGACTTAAGTAGTCGTGTAAATTGAGAGCTCTTAATTAATGTCGGAATCTACATGCTGGTAGTACTGTCGAACCATGTGACTACCATGAAGAATAAGAGCAAGAAAGCAAGCAATGCCGCAGAGGGTATGATTGCAGGAGAGGGTGAAAACGTGGCATTCAAGGAGACATGGAAGATGTTGTTTGGGAATAAATGGTAATGAGCAATTGAGCATCAACTTGCAAGGCTGATAAGTTGAAGGTCATTCATCTCATTCTGATTTTATGAAAGAGGTAAGAACAATTAACTACCTACCTTGTTTGATTTCTGTCAAAAACAATTGCAATCTGGAGCACATAAAAGAGTAGATAGTAATGAGTGAGAGAGTCGAGCAGTTGTGCCATAGAAAAGCCCGCCTAGAGCTAGCCATATAGTTGCCCGTCTAGCCCCGCATAATTTCCGCCTAGACCAGTCTAGAGCTCGCTTAGTAAGAGAGGAGTTTATATACAACCCGCCTAGCCAACGCCTAGAGTTCTTTTAATGTCCACCTAGCGTCTGCCTAACCCGCTTAGTGTCTGTCTAGCTCCCTTAACATCCTTTGTCATGTTTCTTTTATTTATTTTTTATCAATTTTTGACTTGGATGTATCTTGACGTAGGGATTAGAGAGTAGTCTTGAGCTTGTGATGAGTATAAATTTTCTGATTAATCCAATCATCAAATGTCACTGCCCTATCATGCAATTCATATGTTTGACTGTTTGAGAGTTTGTTTTTATCCTATCATGCAATATGTATGCAGTCGATTGTATAAATGAAATATGATTCTTCCATCTTTCAAATTCCTCTATACAGTATATGATTATATATCCCAGCTAACATTAGGGTGTGCTTAGAAACAAGTCAGCAACAACCTAACAGTCAAGCATTCAGCAAACCAAGAAGTTCTGCTTTCAAGTTCCAACTAGCACAGAGAAACATTTCCAATTAAACCCAATCTCTCTAATGGCAGCAGTACTATCCTTCATACTCTTCCTTCTGGTCTCCTTCTCCATCTCAACCCCATCTGCTTCTGTCAAGGACGAGTTGACCGCTTACGAAGCTCTCGAAGAGTACGACTTCCCAGTTGGCATTCTTCCCAAAGGCGTGCTAAGCTACGAGCTAGACAATTCCACAGGTAAATTCTCAGTCTACTTAAATGGCTCTTGTAGCTTTTCAATTGATTCATATAAGCTGAAGTACAAGTCCACCATAACCGGTGTGATAACCAACGACAAGATCTCGAGCTTGAGTGGGATCAAGGTTAAGGTGCTGTTCTTGTGGTTGAGCATTGTCACAGTTGTTCGAGACGAGGATGAGATCGAGTTCTCTGTTGGCGTCGCCTCCGCGGACTTTGCCGTCAGTAATTTTGTGGAGAGTCCGACGTGTGGATGTGGATTTGATTGTGTCAATGTGTATGAAAGGAAGATCAAGTTTGATGATCAGTCATTGGTCTCCCCTGCTTAAGATAGGTTTCAAATTATGTTTGATCCGACTGTAATTTGAGAACCAATGTAGGCATTGTAACAGCTTTTCTTGAGTACGTGAAATGGGAATTGTTAACTTGAGTAGAATATTGCTACTTGCTAGTTTTGAATCTAAAACTGACCAAGTCTATAAGCTTGGAAGGTGAGGCTTCACAATGAAGGTCCGTAGGGGCTTCAACTGTTGTAAAGTATTTTCACAAACAGAACGAGTAAGAAATTGCATACACATTCAAATAGCTATTGTTGTAGAGTCTTTTGCCAAGAAAAGAAATTACATTTTCAATTCGTAGTTGAGACAATAATTGTCCAATTCGATTAATTCCAGAAAACAAAAGATTTTAAGTTGAGTGAATAACAACATTCACTACGATTTTTCCTTCAATTAAAATATAATAAAACATATAATTTGCTATATTGTAGTTCTCTAATGGACCAACTTTCATGTTACCAACTCTGTGAAGTTATTGTGATTTCTTGGATTGTAAGGTATATATTTTGTTTATAAGAAACTATTTAAATATCGACAAATATTTTGTTTATAAGAAACCACTGATTTTTACCCTCTAAAGGGAAACTTATTACTAGTTGGGTAAACCTTGAAATCTTGGTTGGCCACAAACGTGGTCTGCCACGGTGAAACCACGTCGACTTCTACCCACTTCCCCAAAACGTCGCCGTATCAATAACTAACATCGTTCTCTCCCTCGCTGTCAGTCAACTCCAACCGACTCTCCTACTATTATTTACCGGAAAATCCCAAAAAAAAACTAGTTCCCAACAGATTTCTCCGTCGACGAAAACGATGACTCTCCCGGTCATTCTCGCCGTCCTCGTCCTGGTCCTCCTCTCACCGTTCTTCATAGCCTCCGCCGATGACGACACCCCGTCAGTCTACGACGTCATGCAGGACTACAACTTCCCGATGGGGATTCTCCCCATAGGCGTCACCGGCTACGACCTCGACCGGAGCACCGGCAAGTTCGCCGCTTACTTCGACGGCGCGTGCAGCTTCTCGCTGGAAGGCTCGTACCAGCTCAAGTACAAGTCCACCATCACCGGCACTATCTCCGCGAACAGGCTCAAGGACTTGACCGGGGTCAGCGTCAAGGTGTTGTTCTTGTGGCTCAATATTGTTGAGGTGTCCCGGAGCGGTGATGACCTGGACTTCTCGGTGGGGATTGCTTCGGCGTCGTTTCCGATTGATAATTTCTACGAGTGTCCGCAGTGCGGGTGTGGATTGAATTGCAGCCCTGCGCCGCCGCAAGTAAGGAAGATTAAGATGAAGTCTCTTGTTTCTTCTATTTGAATAAGAAATTGGATTTGTAGAGAGATTTTACTGTGCAATTCACTGCTTTATTACATTTTGAGATTTTAATGAGTGTTTAGCTCTCATGCTTTTTACAATAATTGTTTGTTTGCATTAGTAATTTTGGAAATAAATTAAAGAAAATTGATTGTGAATTTGGGGAGTGATTAGAGGACAGAGTGATTTATGCTTCAATGAGTGTGAGAGCAATTGCAGTTGTATAGGATGAATTGAGGGCATAGTTGCAATGTGTATCGATTAAGCTGAAGGGAGTTGCAGAGAGGTTGAGATGTGTTTATAGTGATACGTAGTATACGATGATTTGAGGGCCATAGTTGCAATGTGTATCGATTAAGTGGAAGGGAGTGCAGAGAGGATGAGCTGTGTTTATAGTCATATGTAGCAGTGGGAGCTAAAAGACCACATAATCTTGCTTTCTGCGAGTGTAGTATTGTAATTGCTGGTCATATAGGTTCAGGAGGTAAGTTTTCTTGTAGCTGAATCACGGTGCCTGCTTGTACTGATGGATTGTAGGAATGCCTGTTCATTGTCGTGATGTTCTATCTATATATAGATGAAAATGTTTGAGTTAGGAGCTGATGGAAGGGCTCATCGTATATTGCTTTGTTCATTTGAAGTTTGAGGCGTTGTAGGGGTTTACTGTTTAGACTAGCTACTTAGAGTTTATAATGACGATACAGGCTTTGGATATCAAACAGTGTGTGACAGCACTGATCTTACTGGGCTTAGATGATTTCCCAGGATGTAAGAAGCCTTTACGAACTATATGTCCTATTACAGATGGGTTGAGTAACTTACACCAAGAGGGTATCTGCCCTATGTTATAGACTTAATAGTTAGATTTGAAGACGATACTCTTAAGTAGAAAGTCACGTTTGATGAGTAAAATCTGTAGTATATCGAGTAATTGGGTTGAGTAATGCACACTGAGACTTCAAAGGGTTCTGCCATGTTATAGACTAAAAATTTAGATTTGAAGATGATATTCATGAGTTGAAAGGGAAGTGTAATAAGTATCTCTGTAGTGTATCGAGTAATTGGTGAATACTGACAGAAAGTAACAGGATCATATTGAGTAATTGGCCAATGAAGTGAAGGTATTTTGATGTGCAGTTCCTTGTTTCTTTGGAATAACAGAATAAAGGTTTGCTGGAAGATATCTTACTCTGTAATGTCCATCCACCGTGCCAGTGAACCTGTGGGAAATTGATGGCACCGGAGCCTTTATAATTTCCAGTGTTCTTCTTTTATTTGAATTTAGTTATTATTAGAATTTGTGTTTATATGTGATAGTATTGTTATACAGAAGTTCTAATCTTTATCCAAGAATGTGATCCCCTGTTAAAATGCCAAAATGAGTGATGGTGGGAGAATTGAAACAACCTGGGAAGGTTTGCAGTCTCTTACTCATTTGATGTGGAAGAATGACTAACCCCCATCTGGACACACCAGAAGATAGAAATCTGCACTGATGGTCTCGAGTTTATCATGAATTGTGGCTATGATTAGTATTTACAAACCATCGATGCTGTCAACCGTTCTCTTAACATGCTTAATCTTTTTGCTTCCTGCATGATCAATAAGCCTTAATTTCGGCACACAGCATTTAATGTGACGACCCAGGAGCTGAAACTCCTCATTGTTTGGGTAACAATTGGAGTTTACTTCAATTGGGCTTTTACCCCGAGACCCAGAGGGGTTTAGGTTAAACCGAATCCAATATGAGCACTTCCTGTTCCATTTTGGGAAGTTTGCTTGGAAAGAAAGTATTGATTTGCTACCCGATCAAATTGGGGTTATTTTGTAGTAATCCAATTACACAAATATACGAATTACCTTAACGGATAATAGGGCGTAAACGCTGATTGAGTTAACTAGGGATTGTTTCGGATAGCAATCTATTTCCGAAAGGTATCTTAAGCCAAATTAGTGATTGATTCTCTGTGGAGTCGATTTGGCTTATCTCGGCTTTATTTGAGGGATGATCCGGGCAATATACGGCGTGGCATGAGTTCCCTAAGTAAAGGGAAAGACTGATCTCAATTTATTCTTAATTGATTTGATTGGAGTCGGTTTGAGGAAGGACAATCCTAGTCAATCCCGGAATCCGCCAGTCTGGATTTTCATGCACTATGGTTTCGGGAACCATATAAATATAACTCTTTTGCAACTGAAAAATGGTTCTCAACCAAATACAAACACACACAAGTTCTAGCGCACCGCTAACTTGCCAAAGCCTCTCCGGAGCAACTCACGCAATTTGCCTCCACCTGCGATCGATCACATCTCGCACTCGTGTCGAGCGGTTGCTGAGCCTATCGAGTCAGTCCGCTACTCCGGTAGCAGTCGAGTCAGTCCGCTACTCCGGTGGAAATCGAGTCGTTACCCCGGTAACACACACCCGTGGTCTTGGTTTAGCTCTGCTTTGCTTCTCCGGATCAAAGTAAGATCCTCAATCCGTAAGGGGTTGAGAAGAAAATCCTGTTAGCCAGTTCTATTCAGGTCTTGTTCGAGCCCTGTACGCCGGCTTAGTCAGCGCCCGCGTAACAGTCGCTTGGTCAAGAAGTCAGAGTCTATTGGACGCAGACAAGAGGACGCGCCAGGGGTCGTCCGCAGTCGAGTTGCACCACTCCAAAGGTGCTGGCACGCCTAAGCACACAAAAGACACGCGAGGAGCACGCACCCTCCACCCCCAAGTGCTGACTGTTCGCCGGGTGCTAATTCCGCCACGAACATTTTGGCACGCCCAGTGGGACAATTGTGTCAAGATTGCGGGATCTACGAAGGGTGATCCTTACAAAAGGATAACCATGAATTGTTTGAAGAATTCCCATAAGGAGCTGATTGAGCATGGAACAACTGATTGTAGGGGATTAACTGACGCTGAAGTTAAGGAAGTGTTTGGCGGGACCCTGGGGGATGAAGCAACTATTGCTGCAGCCCTCAAGGTCGTGCGAGACAGGAAGAATCAAGCCCCATCATCCGTGACACCAGTTGTCGCGAATGAGGGGGAGATAGTAGAGGTGACGGCTGCTCATCAGGGTGATAATGGTTCTTTTGGCCTTACCAACCGGGCAGCCTCATTTGGTTTCTTAGAGGAGGGTTCGCGGACGAGTCCGCGGATCCGCCTGCGTCACCTGTCGCACCGTTTACCGGGGAGACTGCATCTCCCACAGAGGTGACGGACACTCTGAGGATGTTGATCGACAAATCTTGTCGTACGGATGAAATTCTGAAGAAGGCCAACAATGTGGTCGTTAATCTAAGTGAATCCATGAAGCGAATGGAGACAGAGCAGACGGGGTTCACTGCCAATTTCAGATATCTCGCCGGACAGCAGAGTCGGCTGGCGGATAACATGGCTGCCCATGTTCGGAACTCTGATACTTGCTGGCGACAGCAACAGGAGCAGTTGGCAGCTACCAATGCCACGCTCGAGAACATGAACACCTTGATGGGGCAGCTTTTTGATCGGATCGACCAGTCTGAGGGGTCTGACCGTACAAATCCGCTGAAAGATAGGCGGGGACGAGCAGCTGGCCGTGGCGGGACCGGCGGACCTAATGCTGGGGCAGCCAACAATCAGACAGTTGGCAATGTCCCTCCTAATGGGCCAGTGGGCAACAATCCGCCAGAGCCACCGGCGGATGTCGTGGCCCAGCTGACCATGGAGGATATTGGCAGAGTTTTTGTTGAGAAGCTTAGGGAACTGCAGGGGTTACCCGACGTCGACAAGACGTACGAGAATCCATTAACTCGAGAGATCAATGCAATATCGTTCCCTGCCGGATTCAAGCCAATTCGCTTCACGCCATTCACCGGCCAGACTTCGGAGGATGCCGAAACGCACATTATGCGTTTTACTAATGAGTCTGGTCAATATGCTGAAGACCCAGTCGTGAAGTTGAAGCTCTTTCCCACATCTCTGGCGGGGGAGGCCGCTATTTGGTACAAGCGTTTGAAGCCTGGATCAATACCAGACTGGAAAACTATGGAGGTTCTCTTCAGAACTATGTTTGGTGTTGTGGAGGCGAAAATTGGGGTCAAGAACCTAGAGGAAACGGAGCAAAGGCCTAACGAATCCGCCACTGACTATTTAAGAAGGTTTAAGCTAGAATTAACCCGTTGAGAGATGGATATTCCAGAAGAACACGCAGTCAAGATGATGATCGATGGTTTGGTGGATGAGATCCGCCAGGGATTCAGGCAGGTTCATGTGACCACTATGGCGGATCTGACCAATCAGCTAGGTCAAGAGCAGCACTATGTTGATCGGTCCAAGGAGAGGTTCACAGAAACCCAATTAATGAGCGCTACCTCAAGAAATACTTTCCAAGTGTTTTGGGAGTATGAGACCCCTCCGGTGGATGATGACACTATTCCGAGTTCTTCTTAGCCCACCGGGCTCGGAGGGCATCAAGTCAGAGCGGCACATCCGCTAAGGGTGTGTCCGCTACGTGTCGGGGTTGCTAGTTTTCATGGCAAACCTGTTAGGGTTTTGTGTTTTCCTTGTTTTATCTAGACATCCGTTTAGAGTGGCTATGTTCTTATACTTTTATTTATCAATAGATTTCCCATCTTTGCTGATTCTTGGCTATAAGTATTGAAATTGCAACTTGTTACATTCATATGAGGCTTTGCGGCCAAAGGCATTACAGGGAAAGGAAAACACAAAGAGCTACTAACTAGCTCTGAAACCATATCTACATCTCTGAGTCTTCACTGCTGGCGGATATCTCTAGCCCGTTCTAGATCCGCTAGAGGAGGCCTAAAGAGAGGGGTTCCAACACACTGTTGGAACCATCACCGGTTGACGGACCCGTCCTGAGGGACCCATGGCACCCTTGCTTTGGCGGGCGGCGTGCGGCAGATGTGGGGGCAAATGGAAGTGGGGCAGCCCACGACCGGGTGCTGGAGGCAGTGGTGTTTGACGCACTACCTTCATTGTTGCCGTGTGCCCTTCCGTAGCTGCCAAATTTGGGTTCGGGATTCTCTTCCGCCACCGGGAGTGGTACCTAACCAGGTCACCAATGTTACTGGCCTCGGGGAACAGCCAAGAGTGGCCAGCTTTTCCCTGACTACTTCGAAGCACTTACCCAGGGCGCGTAACGCTGGGTGACCGGGTTTAGGGTATGTTTAACGCTAGGTGACCGAGGTCATGAGATGTCTAGCAGACTATCAGCATATCTGGTGGAACGGCTTGGGGCAACCAGGGGGTTTGGCCATTTGCAGGTGTTATTATCGCTGCCATGTTACTCTAAGATGGCCAGCCGAGTGCATTTCCTCTTCAACAGGGGTTTCCTTTTATACTACCTTTCAGGGGAATCCAACTGTTGGGGGTTGCCATGACTTTATTACTATGGTTCGCCCATCTTTATGAGGTTGCCCGTTTCGGTCACCCGTTCGGTTGGGAACCGATGAGGGCGATAAATGTTGTTTGACTGACGAATCCTCGGGCTTCCGCCCCTCTTTCGATGCTGCGTTGGTTCAATCTCGTATTAATGACAGCTTGCCTATTCTAAGCTCCGGTTGGGCCGCCACCCTTGGGCTTGTTATCTCCTTCTATCATGCCACATTTGCCTCACGGCGGACGGGCTTTTTCCCAATAGTTGGATCTTAACCCACTTTGGGGGAAGCCACTTATTTTTACTATTTAGTTTACTGGGTTTTGTTTTGTCTTCCACACATCCGCGCAGCCAAGTGAACTAGGGGGGCAACCTAGGGGCAATATCCGCTATATTTATCAGTTTTATTGGAGGGCAGAATTTTGCAGAATTTTTGAAAATTTTTGAACACTCCGTAGGGTTAGGCCTTTTCATCCCCTGATTTAGGAGCATCCGTTTGGGGTGCGCCCCTTTTTCTCGCCTTTGGTAATAGGACATTCAGTGCAGGTCTTGATTCTAAAGTGATGTTTTATTTGCAAAATAAGGGGCTTTGCGGCCGCGGCTATTACAAAGGCAGAATTTAAATAAAGAAACATATCCGCCAACTATCTCTGATACCATCCCGATGCATAGGGCATATTCGCCAGTCCTTCAATCTGGAATTCCGCCGAGCGGATAGAGCATGAAGATTGTTTGGCATAGTCAGTATTGGTTCCTTTCGGAGCAGAGTGGTGGATAGGGACTCGCTGCCTTGAATCTCTTGTGGCTCCAAGAGCCCAATAGACGAACGTCATCTATTTCCGCCGAGGAAATGCCTATCTCAGATCCGGAAGACGATCACTGAGACAGAATTTCCTTCATAACGAAGACGACAACGAGTCTATTAAGGCATAACCACCCCCACACTGGCGTAGCCTCAACTCAGGTGGGGAAAAATGGTCCCATGAGGCAGGGGGTTGGT
This sequence comes from Potentilla sterilis, assembly GCA_963682095.1. NCBI lineage: Eukaryota > Viridiplantae > Streptophyta > Magnoliopsida > Rosales > Rosaceae > Potentilla > Potentilla sterilis. Next base: position 9,376,922 of record OY821762.1, read on the forward strand.
ACCCAAAACTACATCCATATTAGACCCCCGGCAGATGCGAATAGGGTGGCGCCCAGTCAGCCGCTACCAATCTATGATCACATCCGCCCAGGACATAACATGAGATGTTATGTTTCAGGATTTGTTTAACATGGGGTGTTATGTTTCAGGGGTGTTCGAAGGAACATCTGAATTAGATCTGGTGGAAAAGATTGAGGAAGCCATAGCGGCTGGTAAAAGAACCTAAGGAAAGAAAAAAGGAACAACATTGTTAGGCGATCTAGGGTTCCTTGTTTCGGCCAAAGGGTGTTGCTTTTATAGTCTCATTGGGAAGCAATCCAAGGGCTGAGTTGGAATTGAGCAGTTATTAGGCAGTTGGGTGTGGGGACCATTTGCGTTTGAATTTCAAATTTTAGAGAGACGGTTCTGCAGCTTTGCCAGCATTGATAAGACAGACGTGCAGAGGGTCTGATTTTCGAACCAGACTAAGTTGGGCTTAGTTAGTGGGTTTGGTTGTCAATAAACAAAACAAAATACATAGATATATATATCAAGCCAGTTCATTATGGTTTGGGCCTAAATTCATACAGGTGCAGGCCCAATCTCTTGATTTTGGCCTTGCTCTTGCTGATCCAACGGTCTAGTTCTGCAGTTGCCTTCTTCGCCTGGTGCTCCTCCTCTTGTAGTTTGGTCGCCAAGAGTTTTTGTTGGTTCAATTGGTCCGCGCGATGGGCTTGTTTCTGGCGGAGGAGGGAGATTTTATGCTCTATGGTTGCCTTCATGGCCTCAAGCTTGGCTATTTCGGCCACCTCCGTGTCGTTGCCGGCCGCAACGACTAAGTCTTTATAGGCACGGGCAGCGTTGGCGAAGGCCACGCCAACTTCTTGGAGCTTGGCATGCTGGGGAGACCGGGCAGCTAGACGTTCCTGCAGACTCTTTAGTTCTGCTAGGAGGCAAAGAAGGGAGGCGTTGGCTTCAGATTGGAGTTCGGGAGGTAGCTACTGGAATTGGCCCTTAAGAACTTCTAGGGCGGAAAAGAGTTCGTCCGCCACCAGGGCGTCAGCAGGATCCTTTTCTCCCAGGCATTCAAGGAATCCCCATGCTTCTGGCACTTCCACAGGTTCCTCTTCTGGGCTGTGTGGCGGTGGGAAGAAGTCTTCGGTCAAAGTAGAGGAAGGGGCAGGTTTGTCCTGCCCTCCAGAGCCAGATCCGCCAGGGGTCGTAGAGGACTGGGCGAATGGAGAGGTGACGACCAAGCCCGTGGGTGCTTGATTCTGTGGCAGGGGGATCAGCCCCATAGCTGATTCCACTGGGCCAGGGTCCGCCGCCAGTGGGGTGGCACTGATGGTTGCCACATTTTCATCATCCACCTGTTCATAGGAAAGGAGGGTTATGAACAGTTCTAACCAAGGAGGGTGGCAATTCAGGTAATGTGTAACATACCTCAACAATTTCTGGCTGAGGGATTACTTCTGGCTGGTCCAGAGGAAGCCCTTGCTGCTCTAGCTGATCAGGTCCAGGCCGGTCATCCGCTGGGGTTGGAGCGCGTTCAACTTGGGGGGCAGCATCCGCCAAAGATTCTACACCAGCAATTGCTTCTTCTTCCGCCAATGAAAGATCAGGTGAAGGGGAAGAGGGCGCTTGGGCAGTTGGTTGCTCAGCGTCATTAATCAGTTCTTCCTCTTCTAGCTCCAATCCTGGAGACGAGGTGGAGGCCAGCGGATGGGATAATAAAGAATGCGCACCACTAGTCAGAAGTAGGGGCTCATCCGCCGTGGCTTCGGCCACACTGGAGTCAGGGTTTCCCTCATCTCCGGCCCAGTTTCTGCAATGGCAGGAGATGTCAGGGTTGGCATAATGGAATGCTGACCAACTGCTAGTGGAAGACTGGAGGATGTACTTGCATGAGGATCAAGATAGCGCAGAGGAACGGGTTGAGGAAAACAGTCGCCACAAATCTCTTGAAGATTTTGGAAGAGGTCCGGATAATCCTCCTCGAAACTAGAAGAACTTGTGGAATCTTCAGAGAAGTCAGAGGACTCACCAGATAAAAGTTCAATCACTTCAGGGCCTCGGCTGGCGGCTGCGGCGGATGAGGAGCTTCTTCTCCGGCGTACAAGGATCTGCAGAGAGGGATAGAGTTTGGATATCTACATCACATATGCATTTATAAGCTGATAATTAAAAAAACCACAAGGAAGCGAGGGAGGGTTGAAATCACTGACGGGTGTGTCATCTTCCACTTCATCAAGTTCTTCATCCGCTTCGATGACGGTCTTGACCCTCTTTGGGCGCGGATGAAGCTCACAATCAGCCTTCCGCTTTCCTCTATCCGAAGAGGTTTGGCCAGATGCCTGTTTTCATCAAACAATCAGGGGTTATACGGAGAATTCTGGCAAACCAAAGAATAGCAGTTAAAAGTAGAAGCTTATTACCTTCCTGGGGGTAGGTTGAGATATAGCGAATCGCCCTTTAGCACATTTTGATCAGGTTGGGAAAAGTGCTTGCCCTGGTTTCGAAAGAGCCTCCGGAAGTAGAAGACGGATGGCTGATCAAAGAGCGAGCCTCTTTGGCGCGCCCACCAACATTGGTAGGAACCAGTGGCATCCATGGAGGCCTGCAGGTTTGGATAGTGCTCCCACCCCGGCATGGCGAGGGGTTCCAGGCAGGGTCTTTGGCTGACAGCAGACGTTGGAGGGGACTCTCTGCTATTCCGCCACGCCGAGAAAAGGTTCACACTCTTCAAAGGCGGATAGGGCAGAAGTTGAATGAGGCCGAACTGCCGGGCAAAGAAGTGAGGCGCATAGACCTCATAGCCGGGATTCCTCTTGTCACTGCAGAGGAGGGGCATGTCCGCCATGGAAGTACAATGGATGAAGAGCCTTCGACCTTTTGTTCATAACTCACTGGACGGGAGGAAGCCCCGAGATAGCCCGAGCGGGTACTTTAGATGGATCAGCCGCTGCGCCTCCGCAAAAAACTCGCTGGCGGTTGTGTTGAAGAAGATGTCGAGGCAGACGGCATAGCTGAGGTCTGGGTTGGGTACGCATCCAACGTATTCCTGCCCTACAACTTGATCAGGCTTGGATTTTCCCTTCATGGCTGGAATGAGTTGGGGAAAGTGCATCTGGCTCCAGATATCTAAGATCCAGAGCGGGCCCAACTGTGCACAGTCCATGGGCTGGGCGGATATTTGGTGAAGGCAGCGGTAGAGGTGTGCTAAAACAAATTGGCCTAGGCCAATCTCTTGGCCAGCATAAATCACCTCCGCCATGCGGTGGTAGACCTTGGTCATTTTGTTGGTGTTGGAGCAGAACACAAACTTTTTGAGCCAGAAGGCTAGGAAGGCTACTCCACCCAGCGCATTGTCTGCCTTGGAGAACGTCTTCACCCACTTCTCGAAACCAGCGGCTTCAGCCATACCAATGGCGGTTCGGGGGAACGCCTTCTCAGAATAGTCGCTCTCATCATAGGTTTTGGTGCCAAGAGGGAACCCGATTCCAGCGTAGAGGTCCAGCAACGTGACGGAAGCATGGCCAAATTTAAACTCGAAAGCGTTGACCGTGGGGTTCCAGAGGCTGATCAGCGAGACGAGAGCGCATCTGTTTCCTCCTTTTGGGCTGAGGCTGAAGCATAGTTTAATTACGTCGGCAACTCCAGCCTTTCTCCAGTTTTCTCTGTCGAGGGGGAGCCTTGCCGCGTACCATTCTTTCATCCAGGGCTTAACCAAAGGCCAGACGGCATGGTTAACGGCGGCTTGGTGGTGATTGGTTTGAAAGTTTGGGCATTCCACCTGGTCTTCAGAGCGGAAAATTACCGGCAGCGGGCGAGCCAGGCCGTCGAGTATCTTGTGTGCTCCGCCGTCGTCGTCAACATTATAGCCCACTACATAGGGACCCAAAGAGGCTTGTTGCTCTTGGGGAAGACTAAGGCAGGTTCGGTCGTCGGCCCCGGAGCAGGTGATGAGAGTGAGGAGTTGATTTTTGGCGTTGTTCGCTGTGGAGCAGCGGATAGCGAAATTCATTGTTGAGGCCTTTGGATTCGAATTTGGGTTTCTTCTAAGATTGAGCTGAGGAAGAGGAAGAGAGTGGTCTGAAGGAGAAACCGAAGGGTCTCAGCTTGATTTATAAAGAATCCGAAAGGGGTTCTTGAGCTTTTGAAACGTTGGTTTTTGCCGTAATTGAGGGTTTAGGTGAACAGTGATACCGTTTCAATTTGGGAAAACTGTGATTGGTGACGAAACGGCGCAACAGTCCAAATATTTAAATACTGCGGATGGGCCGATGGTTGAGTCTTAGTCTTCCTTCTATTTCATTGAACTTTCAATATCGGAGACTGGGGGGCAATGTTTGGGCCACAATTAGAGTTTACTTCAATTGGGCTTTTACCCCGAGGCCCAGAGGGGTTTAGGTTAAACCGAATCCAATATGAGCACTTCCTGTTCCATTTGGAGAAGTTTGCTTGGAAAGAAAGTATTGATTTACTACTCGATCAGATTGGGGTTATTTTGTAGTAATCCAATTACACAAATATACGAATTACCTTAACGGATAATAGGGCGTAAACGCTGATTGGGTTAACTAGGGATTGTTTCGGATAGTAATCTATTTCCGAAAGGTATCTTAAGCCAAATTAGTGATTGATTCTCTGTGGAGTCGATTTGGCTTATCTCGGCTTTATTTGAGGGATGATCCGGGCAATATACGGCGTGGCATGAGTTCCCTAAGTAAAGGGAAAGACTGATCTCAATTTATTCTTAATTGATTTGATTGGAGTCGGTTTGAGGAAGGACAATCCTAGTCAATCCCGGAATCCGCCAGTCTGGATTTTCATGCACTATGGTTTCGGGAACCATATAAATATAACTCTTTTGCAACTGAAAAATGGTTCTCAACCAAATACAAACACACACAAGTTCTAGCGCACCGCTAACTTGCCAAAGCCTTTCCGGAGCAACTCACGCAATTTGCCTCCACCTGCGATCGATCACATCTCGCACTCGTGTCGAGTGGTTGCTGAGCCTATCGAGTCAGTCCGCTACTCCGGTAGCAATCGAGTCCGCTACTCCGGTAGCAGTCGAGTCAGTCCGCTACTCCGGTGGCAATCGAGTCGTTACCCCGGTAACACACACCCGTGGTCTTGGTTTAGCTCTGCTTTGCTTCTCCGGATCAAAGTAAGATCATCAATCCGTAAGGGGTTGAGAAGAAAATCCTGTTAGCCAGTTCTATTCAGGTCTTGTTCGAGCCATGTACGCCGACTTAGTCAGCGCCCGCGTAACAGTCGCTTGGTCAAGAAGTCAGAGTCTATTGGACGCAGACAAGAGGACGCACCAGGGGTCGTCTGCAGTCGAGTTGCACCACTCCAAAGGTGCTGGCACGCCTAAGCACACAGAAGACACGCGAGGAGCACGCACCCTCCACCCCCAAGTGCTGACTGTTCGCCGGGTGCTAATTCCGCCACGAACACTCATGGGACGAAGCTATTTGGTCACATATTTGTATTGTGAGTAATGTACTAATGTTATGGTTTGGATGCTACTGTTGGGGATAGTTTCTCTCGTGGCAGCTCACATTGTTTCTCCATTAGATTCCTAAAGAGTAAAGACAGTGAATACAAAAGTTCAAAATGGGAGCCGAAAGTAGTTGTGCAATTTTATCTATATATCATTGCTTGCTATGCATCCGTTGTTTTATTCCACTAGCAGTTCTCCAACTATGGCTGGCATTGTCGCATAGCCTTGCTTGTTCTGCTTCCTCTTCATCTGGAAGCAAAGCATATGCAAAACAAACAAATCGGGGTCAACCCAGATGAACAAGTAAATGAATCATGACGTCAACATCCATGTTGACGATGCTCGGGCTTGGCCTGGCCCTTGAGAGCTAGAATTAGACAAGTTGTTTTAGTCCTGCATGACTAGGTCTTCATACAAAGCAGGGAGTCGGCAATTCACCGCATCTGGCTTAAGCTTGCATCACAGGTTTTGGTCCTACCCAGAAATTTTAATTCTTATCTTTGGATGAGAATGGAGTTGGCAAACAAAGTGATCAGACAGATTGATTGGTACCTACATTTTCCCTAATTAAATTATGTTAGAAACTCGTATCTATCTATTATAGTCTATAGGCCTAACGCTAATAATTCTATTATCTTGGACTAGTTTATGGCTACCAAATGGCAAGTGATATTCTTCTGTCCCCAGTTATTCAACAGTAGCAATCAGTCTTTTTGCATAATATCGTTGATGATCTATGAAGTGCACTGAATTTGTATTTTATAGTTCGGACCTTGCCAATTGGGAGCTACACACATGTTCCTTGTTCAAATTTTAAATTACCATCTTTCCATGAGCGGGTTTATATACAATTCTACGAATATTTTGTCTTTCAAATCATATATTACTATAAATATTTCATTAAAGTTTGGTTATTGATCAAATGGCTCAGAAGTAAAAAGTGCGAAACTCAGCATTATAGTGAGTCGGTCACGAGTCATGACCATTGTAGTTGCTTTACAGGTCCCAATTATACCATGCTTATGCAAGTAACTAACTTGATTATGCTTTGATACTTCAATTACGTGCCCGCACCAAATTAATAGTTCCAATCGTACTACAAATTCACCAGAATTAGTTTGATTGACCTTCCCATTTGAGGAGATTGTTCCTTCAAAATTTCAGACATCTAAATCTAGACATCTTTTCTTCGAGTTGAAAGAGGGTCATAAAATGTAGACATCTATATCTATACGAGGAACCATTTATAGCACAAATGGGTATGCTCAAAGAAAAGATGCATCTAATTTTCCTGTCACATTCACCACCCAGTTCACGTAATGGGCCATTCAAACAGATTCATTCTGAGATTAAAGTTTCATTTTTATTGCAAAAATTAAATCGAAAACGTTACATGTAAAAACCCTAAACAGAGAGGAGAGGAGGAGGAGAACAAGCTTTTACAACATTACATATAAAATCTGGCCAGGTCCGCCGACAGCCCACTCCTCATTTTCTCGTGCTTCCGACGAGAAAAGTATACCCCTAGCTTCATTTCAAATTTCTCAAAACGAGAATCAGTGCTTCTTCAACAGCGCGTTACGGAGCTCAGCCGCGTCGATCTCCTCGGCGCGGTTCTCGGGCCCGTAAACGCCGGTCTTGGGGTTGGGGACCCACGAGACCTTGAAGACGGACCCCACCTTGTCGTCACCTGATTTCTTCCCTAGGTTTACGCTTCTAGCTACAGAAGCGGCAACACCCTCTCCTCCAACCGCCGCAAGTCCTGGTGACCCCGTCGCGTATCCCCGTCTGCAAGATTAAACCAACACAAAACATCATTAGCCAAATAATAACAAATTAAAATCACGATTAATATCTTTCATGTTTTATATCTCGGAAAATGAACATCTCTGTACCTAGCGATTGTGTTGGAGACGAGAGCGGAGAGAACCTTAGCGTTGGAGAAAGAGCGAGCCATTGTTTCCTTAATTTTCTTGGGTTGGTAATCGGAAATGAAGAAAACTCAAAGAGATACCGGAGCCGGAGAAACGCTACTGCGGAGAGTTGGGATTTGAGGTTACAACTTCCACAGCAGCGAAGACAAAGGCAGATGGATCTCTTTGTGTGTGGCTCTCTCTTTCTCTCTGTGATGGAAATGCGAAGATGGTTTCAGGTTGAGAGGAGGGGAGGGGTTTATAAAGGAGTAGGAGAAGCAGAGAAACGGGCAAGTGGTCTGTGTAGGGCCGGTAACTTAGCGCCACGTGGAAGGAGGAGAATGGAGGCGGTTCCGTTTCTTTTTAGAGAAGGGACGTTTAATCCGACGGTTGAAATTGGGGGGAGATTTTTTGATTTTGAGGTCTTTGAACTGAGTCAACGTCGAGCGCGTGTGGAGGAGGAAAAGTGGGCGGGAGTGCGGTGGGAAAGTTCTTTTGGATAATAGCCGTGGATGGGGAGGGGAGATGACATCGGAGGCGTCCACGTGTGTGTGGGAAGAGGAGGAAAGGGTGGCGGGGTTTCTTGGTTAGGTTCTGGAAGGTGGTGAAGGCAAAATTGGGCACGTGAAGTCAGAAGAAGTTTGATGGAAGGTCCGGCCAAGTCAAGGGTCATCGGTCATTCATGGGTATGTATCACTTTCTCTCTCGGCAATTTAACACTTGTGCACCCAGGTGTATAAAGAGAACCAATTACACAACGTCACGTAAATAGAAAATAAATAATAATTCGACACGTATTTTCCTTTTCTCTTCGGGTGATCGAGTCCATTATTAGGCAGCTTAGATTTTATTATGATTGAGTGGACAATGCAACCGACGTAAACTCGAATGCGGAGGACCTCAGGTGCATGCACACAGCCACACAGCCTGTCACAGCAGAATGATAGGACGATCATGTTCGTGCAATTTGAGGCAACTGATGAGCTTATGATCATAAATTTCTTCGTCAACTTACTAATCCCAATTATGAACAGAATAAAACGTTAAGGACACTATTAATTCAGCGTTATTTGAAAACTATTATAAATTACTAAATATTCACAGTGTGGTCAATATTAATATTGAACGAATTTAGCGATACGTGTATCAAATTTCAATACTCAAAAATACGAATATAATAGAAATGTATTGTTAAATTTATAAAACATATAGTAAGCACCGCCAAAAAGAACATCAATGGATGATCTGGATATGATATCGAGAACACAAAGCTAGTGGCAGCAGAAATCTAGCCAAGATCTTCAAACGTGCATGCAGTTGGAACTTGCACTTACCAGCTGCTCTCTGCTGCTACAGTGCTTTATGAAACCACGGCGCTCCGCTTCAGACCAGCAGTTTTGAGTGACTGTAAAATGTAGATATTTTCGTTCTTGTCAGTGAAGATATTTTCTTATACAAAAATGGTCCTATGGTACTCAATTATACTGATACGTACACTTCCCTCTACTGTAAAGTCGACACAAAACAACAAATACGACTGTCTTTTTAATGCATAGCAGCCTCTCTATCTCTCCTGGCATTGGTTCTCGTCGCCGGTCGCCCTACCACTTCTGGCTTCATCGTCATCCAAAGACTAGGACCGGAGTAGTCCACTGGTTCCAGATGACACACGCCCTCCTGTTTTCTTCGGCCTCTGTTAATTTCTCATGCGCCCCTTTTCCTGGTGTCTTTCTAGAAAGAAACCACTAGTGGTCAAAAAGGGTGAAGGAGAGTTGGAGCTGGTGAATCATGAATTGTTGGCTTTTCCAGATACTGTGATAATTTGTGATTATCACTCAAACTTCTAGATGCTTCGATAATTTGCATTTCACGCCTTCAAAAATCTGGGTCATACATATACTTATCTTTTAGTTGTTGTTTCAATGCTGAGAAATTTTATATATATACACCCCAAACTACTTAATACACATACACATTATTATATATTTCAAATATGATTGTGTAAGTATATCAAGTGACCAAAATAGACATATGTAATAATAAAAAAAAAATCATAAGAAAACAAATATAAAAAATTAGAAATTTATTTTTAGAAACTAATAAAAAAAATACACTGGATAAAAAAGGAAATTAATAAAATAAGAAAATAAATTTCTATAAGAAATTCAAATTAGTTTTAATAGGAATTTAAACAATCAATTCGTTTCTTTATTTTTACGAAAAAAATTATAATTTTCTTTTTTAGAATTTTGAATTAATTAAGTAGTAATTTATATTGAAAACATTATGATTTTCATTTCATTAAATTTCATCTTGTTCTTTTTATATTAATTTTATAGTTTAAATAAAATGATGAGAATATATTAATTTTTCATTTTATTTAGTATTTTCATGTTTAAAAATGTGAGGAGAACAATAATAGATTTGTAATGATTTTGTAAATTAACATAAGTAATCGATTTAAACATCTACAAAACATCAATATAAAGTAAAATACTAATCATAGTAATCTTGTATAGTCAAATAATAGGGTATTTCATGATTTTTAGTTCAAGTGTATTTTAAGTAGTTTGGGTTGTGTATTTAGTAGAAATATGAAATTTATAATTTAAATAGATAGTGTATTGAGTATGTATGTGTGTTAAGTAATTTGGGGAGTGTATTTAAAACTTATCTTCAATTCAGTAAGCTTCTTCTTGATCAAAATTTAGTACGCTACTTGGATATCATAAACTTTGAAAGTGTCTTGTAGTTAATAATGAATTAATGGTCGGTGCATCTTAATTAAGCATTTTCGATTAGTTCAAACTTCTTATTTAAATGATAAACAGAACTTTCAATCATAAGTCACAACCATCAATGTAAGTAGGAGTCTTGATAATATAAAGAAGTATTATTTTCAGAATCTGTAATTTACGAATCATCTTTTAAACACACTATTTATAATTCATGAACAATTCATTAAGTTTAAATATGATTAAGCTTAGTAAATGTTAAGTGAGTATCCTGCCTTGTTGTGGTAGATGTAACACAACAAACATCATGTAATAAAATTACGTGATAAGTTAGACATTCTGACACATCGATTGTTAAATTAAGCTATGATATATGCTGATATATATATATATATATATATATAATTTCAAATAAGGTGATCCATGAGGATTACTGAAGTCTGCAAAATAATGTCATGAAAAAAAACCTTGTGATTTGGTGTATATAATATGCGACTCTAGGTTGAGCACAAGGGTTGGGGTCAAAAGAATGAACGGAGCCATTTGCTGCAGAGAGAGATGAGAGGTCGGGTTTGCAAATTTTGGACACCCCTAACCCTTACTAAAAATAATAATTGTGGCGGCTGGCTAGTGGAGTGAGCAAAGGAACCTGAGCATCCCACGTATGAACTTTGATATTTAACCACATAAATAGTTTTCCTTGTGATATAACACATACTTTTTTAGCTTTGATTTATCAGAAGAAAAAGATTGACCTAGAAAACTTATGGTTTGCAATGGCTTTGGTTTGATTGTGAGATTTCATTTGAGGGGCAGTTCGGCTTCGCCACATAAATAGTCAATATCGAAAGAGATGCTTGCTCCGTCAAAAAAGGAAAATAAAAAGAAAAAAAGAAGCCAAATAGGCCATATTTTTGTGGGTGGTAATGCATTCAAAATATTTATCATCCGGTCAAGATAATACTTGCTCTGAAATTGCTAGGAATTGCTATAACAAGTTGTGGCTATTTACGGTGACAAGTCTCGATAAAATAATAATTTTGATGAACAAAACATGTGCTTTACAAATTTATGTATCATGAGATAAAATATCACAATTTTATTTAGTTTGCATAATCAAAGATTGAAAAAATCACAAAAATAAGATCCGAGTGTCATGGAGAACTAGAAAATGTAGAGGACATTTTATTTCGTAATGTGGCCAAATTGAATCTCGAGGCATTTTTCACCATCAGAGATTAAAATTTTGAACAGTGTTTAAAACGACGCCCGAAAAATTAGGTTTGTCCGACCGTCAAAATTTGTGTCAGGCCTTGTGTTGTGGGCATTGCATAACACAAGTTCGGGTTAAGAAGCCCAGCCCATCTCAACCTCTGAACTTGGTTAGGGCACACCCTCCTAGCCTCAGCCAAAATGGCCCCTGGTGCGGTGGGAGCTTGATTCAAAGCCTCAGCTAAAACCCACCCCGAAATCAAAAGATTGGGAGAGAAAAAAAAAGAGAGAAGCGATGGGAGAGAACAACAGCGGCAGCGAAGTTCCGGCGAACCAGACGATCTACATCAACAACCTGAACGAGAAAATCAAGCTGGACGAATTGAAGAAGACGCTGCACGCCATGTTCTCGCAGTTCGGGAAGGTTCTGGATGTGCTGGCCTTCAAGACGCTCAAACATAAAGGCCAAGCTTGGGTCGTCTTTGAGGACGTCTCTTCTGCCACCAATGCCATTCGCCAAATGCAGAGCTTCCCCTTCTACGACAAGCCCATGGTAATTCTTAATCTCAATTGACTTGTTTCACACTAGGTGCTGTAATTTTAGGTTATTCAAGTAAGGAATTTACATTTGTTAGCTTGCGCAAATAAAGAGATATGTATTAACTTAGTTTGTTCTCAAATTGCAATGATGTAAGTTTAATGCAGCTATTGGGATTGGGATGGGTTGGTTCACCGCAATTGATGTGACTGTTATAACTTGCTGGTTATATTACTCATACGTAGTTTGTAATTTTTGTTGTGTCATGTTGTCTGATGATGCTGGTCATGTGTTCTGTACTGTTTTCTTATTAATGCGCATGATAGTTGTGTATGATACAATGAGTTATGATCAGTATTGATTATTTGAATTTTTTTTGTTGTTGTTGTTGATGTCGATTAATGCAGAAAATACAATATGCCAAGACGAAATCAGATATTATAGCAAAGGCTGATGGTACTTTTGTTCCACGTGAAAGACGAAAGAGGCACGAGGATAAGGGTAAGGCATTCTGATCTTCTCTCCCTCTTGTAATTGTGTGCTTATTTCGGGCTAATACTGTCTGAAAAGCTTGTAGTTTAGGTCTCACTTATGTGTTGGGTTTGTTGTTCTGTTGTGTCTATCATTCTCTTCTCTTGCCACACTGTAATGACAATGAGTTTAGGAATATTATGATACTCAATACCAATAGACTTAACAATCAAGTATGTTAAACTTCCACAAAAACTGTGTCTTGCCACTATAAATGATATTGGGGATTTGGAATAACATTATTATCTATTCATTAGACTAACCAAGTAACCGTGTAGCAATTATTATATATATATTTTTTAGTATCATATGTTGCAATTTCCATACCCTGCATTTGTCCTCTGTCTCTCTCTTGTTTGCCTGTATGCATGATTTGACTATTTATAATATGATGTAATGTTTAGTGAAGCAAATTCTATATTTTGTATGGTGGATATATGGTTGTTAATTAACTTAAAGTTCGTTTTTCTGCAGGGAAAAAACGGAAAGAGCAGCAGGACGCTAACCAAGCTGGAATGGGTCTCAATCCTGCTTATCCTGGTGCCTATGGTGGAGCACCTCCGGTAAGAATAACGTCTTCTGTTTGAGGAGATATCGCTTCTTTCAGTTTATCTTTCTATAAATCCTAATGATTAGGTTTGAATATCTATATTCGTCTTTTGGTCTTATTTGAGCTGAAATTATTTCAGTTGTTTGTGAAGGAATTTAATATTAGAAGTGCAGTGGATAAGTATTGGGTAGTTTACATGTTTGTAGAACAATACACAAATCATTACAATGAATACACAAAGTACCCCCAAATGGTTAATCTAGTTGAAATTTGGTTTGGTTCACTGATAAAGGGTCATCTGATGAGACAAAAATCACAATGATGGAATTGTGAAAATTACTGTTCAACTGTTAAAACTTGAGCCTTTGTCGTCTTATTGGGCTTGAAAATTCTATTACCCCTTTAAGTAGGTGTCTAGTCTCGGGAATGCTCTGTGGAGAAGTTTCTTCTTGCTTGAAAGTAATGAAACTTTTCCCATCTTTAAACTCATTAAGTGTTGTAGCTGTTGTTGAATTGGCACTTCTAGGAGTTACATTTTAAGCATTATCTAATTCTTAACTCTTTGGCTCTCTTTCCAACCTGTAGCTCTCCCAAATACCATATCCTGGTGGTGTGAAATCTATGGTGCCCGAGGCCCCTGCTCCACCAAATAACATTCTCTTTGTTCAGAATCTTCCTCACGAGGCAACTTCCGTGATGCTGCAAATGCTCTTTTGTCAATACCCTGGTTTTAAGGAGGTTAGAATGGTGGAAGCTAAGCCAGGTATTGCTTTTGTGGAGTACGAAAATGAGATGCAATCATCAATGGCAATGCAGAACCTCCAGGCTTTTAAGGTGACACCGCAGAATTCGATGTTGATTACATATGCAAAGAAGTAGACAGTAGGAGTTAGGTCTTTGCTACTCGGATGGAGAAAAACGGCAGTCATGGATCCTCTTGTTAAAATGGTTTAGTGATGATGCTTCAATGTATTAATATTATCTGGATATATTACAAAAGGGATATGATTTTAGGGCGGCCCTTTGAACATTTCGAGTTTCCTTCAAGTTGGATTCTGTTCCGTGTAATTGTAGCTGGTAGCTTGTATCTGAAACAGGTTTACTTGTTTCTTCCTGTTAATCGATGAATGAGAACAGTCTTGCCCATTAAGACGTGCGTACAACTTGATTGTATTTGTATGTTTTTGGTGCACATCACGTCAGTTTTCTTAGTTCTTTCTCAATTTTTTACTAGGAAAGATTCAACCATGATGGATTTTGATTAGAGCAATAGCTTTTCATCTTCTTTCGCAATTGCAAATGTGGTACCAAGGTTAAGAGAACATGGGTCTATTAATTTTATGTAGGGAACTAAAACTGAACGAAAACTTATACAAAGGCCGGTTAGGTCTAGATCAAAGAGCTGGTTTAGTATTAGGAGCTGGTCTACTTCGTTACCAAAGTGAAGCCAATTTTGCACTTTGTTTTGATTTGCTTAATTTAGGAGGTAATCAAGATTTTAATTTGTGAAAAAAATTATTTATTTTTTATTCGGAAAAAAGAGAGCTGGTACTACGCCTGGTAGCTTATAGTGGAAGCTCTTTTAAAAGAGAAAAAAAAAAGAAAAAAAAAAAAAAAACTTGCTGTGGACTCTTTATGGGAATTAAAAACCCGACTAGTGGACTCCCGCTTCAAAAACCAGTCCCTAGTCCCTATTATTCCTCAGAATCATCAAAATGGTGAACAAGCTCAAAGTCGAACAACTCCGAGACCAATTGGCCCAGCGCGGCCTCAGCACCGCCGGAACCAAGCCCTTCCTGGTCCTACCACCTCTTCCTCTCTCCAATTTGTCTGTCCAACATCTCACTATCTCCGCCACTGATTCTCACTCTCCCTGCAGGTTTCGAGGCTCGAGTCCGCTCTTCTCCAAGACAGTAACCAAACCACAGACGCTGCCGACGGTTCCGTCGTCACTAGAAAGAGGGGAAGGAGCTCCAACGAAGACGCTGACTCAGCCCCAGCTCTCAAAGGAATTCTGGCTCCTAGTTCCAAGAAGGATCTGCTCCAGAGGCTCTGTGAAGATTCGGAGAAGGATTCCGTTTACATTGCCGGAAGTAGAGGTATGGGATTTTGATCAGTTTGTGTAATTTGGGAGATGTATAATGCTTAATGTTAGGGTGGTTTTGTACTGAAAGAAGAAGGGAATGAGATTAAGGAGAAGATGGTTACTGCTACCAAGAAAGGTGCGGCTGTGTTGGACCAGTGGCTGCCGGATCACATAAAGACACATTATCATGTTTTGCAGTTGGTCAGTTATTTATTGTTTGATATTTGGACTTAATGAATCGATTGCGGTTTGTGGTTAGTGAATGATGACTCTGTGTTTGTGATGAAGGGTGATGATGTGTATGATGCCATGCTGAACCAGACCAATGTTGGCGGTAACAATAACAAGTTCTATGTGCTTCAAGTTCTTGGTCAGTTTGTTTTTATTCCTTTCTGCATTTCGGATTCATGTAAAACTTGATATATTTTCTGATTCTAGATTATTAGATTCCTGTGATTCGAAGTGATTGCAATACAAATGAGGTTGGGGTGGTTGATGAAGCACGAGAAATCATGTTCTCAGAGTTACATACAAACTATAGTTGATTTTTAATGAAGTTGTTTCTACAATTTTTAATTCTAAGCTGTATAACAATCAAAATGACATAGTTGAACTATCATCTGCTCCAATGAGTGACTGGCATATTACAGAAGTTATTATATATTTATCTTTCATTCTGAATTAACATGCAGAATCCGATGACGGTGGTAGTTTCATGGTTTACTATAGATGGGGGAGAGTAGGTGTCAAGGGTCAAAACAAGTTACTAGGCCCTTTCACATCCCGAGACTGTGCAATCGCGGAATTCGAAAAGAAATTCTCTGAGAAAACCAAGAATGATTGGTCCGAGCGTAAAACATTCCAGTCATTCCCAAACTACTATGTGTGGTTAGAAATGGATTACAGCGCAAAGGAAGGCCAATCAGCTGTAAGTACCATAGATAATTTTTTTTTTCTTTTTCATAATTTTCTGAATACTGGAGATACTTTTTGTGCTCTAGAGCTACACTTATGGCAATTTACTGAAGACTTTGAGCTGTATTCCTGTTCATTATATGTTTTTCTCTGATTAAAGACTGCTATAGTTCATTGTCTCAGTGAATAAGAAAGTCGGGGTAAAGGGAGGGGTGGGGTACAGTAAATTAATCTGCTTGCTTCATAATAGCACTCACCTTGATGAACAGGTAGCAGAAAAGAATGCTTCAGCTTTAGTAGCTCAACCTATGGAAACAAAACTTGATCCCCGTATTGCAAAGTTCGTATCTCTTATCTGCAACATTGCCATGATGAAACAGTATATGATGGAAATAGGTAAGTACTGTCATAAGGTATCGGTGTTGGACAATCTAAGAGTTGTTTATATCCTATAATAATTTACATCCTTATAATTTTATTTTGACACCTTCATTTGATCTGTAAAATCTATCCAGTTAATTGTTCTGTGTTTGATTCCGCAGGATACAATGCCGATAAGTTGCCACTGGGGAAGCTGAGCAAATCAACAATTCTAAAGGTACGCTTTTGGCTTATGAACAGAAGTCTCTCCTGTTGATCTTCAATTTTGGAGTATGCTAATTATCTGGTTGTTCAAGAATAATTGGGTTTCAATTATCTAGTCACCTGCCTACTGAAAAAGCATATGTCTATGTCCTAAAACGTCCATCAATCTGGACCTTTTTAACTTAACGCAAAACAATTTAGAACTTTATTGTTACTGTGTTTGTTTTGTTGCGAAATTCAAGCGTCATGAATGATTGACTCGTGCCTTACCTTTTTTTAGCTAGCTTCTCCATGAGAAGTGCAATTATATGCTTTCTCTTTAATTATATCCAGGGTTATAATATATTGAAGAGTATTGCTGATGTGATTGGTCAGTCTAATAGAAGAACGCTTGAAAAATTAAGTGGGCAAGTACTCTCTCTCTCTCTCTCTCTCTCTCTCTTAAAATGCTTGATTAATGTTCTTAAAAATTGTAAACACTGGCAGATGAAATGTCTCATATACTACTCTTGTTGTATTGGGTTTTTTGTTTTCAAAGATGTAAAACTATTTTAAAAAATGTGGAATTCCAATTTTTGATAGATAACCTCTTGCAGAGAGTTCTACACTGTCATTCCTCATGATTTTGGATTTAAAAAGATGAGTAAGTGCTCTCTCTCTCTCTCTCTCAGAGTTGATTGAGTACATGACATACCCTATATACGGGTAACTCTTCATTTTACTTTATGAAGTTTTGGACATCTGAATAATGCAGGCAACTTTGTGATCGATACTCCTCAGAAGTTGAAGCAAAAGTTGGAAATGGTAATCCTTTTTAACATTTTCTCTTATACGTTGCTATAGTTCTTGCAACTTCCACTCTTCCAGAATTTGATATTTAACGTTATTGTCCTTGGACACTGCTCTTGTAGCTTATCAGCAGTTTGCTATTTGTTTATGACAATAATTTGGTTGCTTGCCTTTGATGATAAAAAAAAATAAAAAAATAAAAAAAAATAAAAAAACATGTTTAACAACTTCCAACTACTTGAAGGTTGAAGCACTTGGAGAAATTGAAGTTGCAACAAAATTGTTGAACGATGATACTGGGACACAGGTATTTCCTTGTTTTATTGTTATTCTTATATAATTCTGAGATATCTATGTGGGTATGGTGCTAATGTAACCAACTCTTTTATTTTTTCTGAGATTTAGTAAGGTAACCAACTCTTGTTTGTATCATTATTATTGTAGGAAGATCCCTTGTATTCTAATTACCAGAGCCTCCGCTGTGAGCTGACACCGCTACGTGCTGATTCAGATGAATTTGATATGGTATGTATAAGTTATAAATAAAGGGTCTAAAGGTTTCGTTATAATGCAAAATTTGATTATTGACTGCTCAATTTGCTCCATAGCTCTATCTTTTGACTTTGTTTCATTGTTTTTGCTCTGTGCCTGATCTCAGGTTTCAAAGTATTTGCATAATACCCATGCAAAAACTCATTCAGATTATACTATTGATATCGTTCAGATATTTCGTGCATCAAGAGAGGGTGAAGCTGAACGTTATAAAAAGGTTAGGATAGGATGCTCTATAGATTCCAGTTTGGAAACTTAGCAACTATAATCCTGTTGATCTTGAATTCCCCAAAAGTTTAGCATTTGAGACAGTCTAACTACAATTTTACTTCTACGAGCAGTTTTTTAGTATGAAAAATAGAATGCTTCTGTGGCATGGTTCTCGTCTCACAAATTGGGCTGGCATTTTATCTCAAGGTGATCCTTGTTTATCTATTTATCATAAGTATCTACTTAATATTTGGTGTCTGTCAGCTTTTGTGGTCTCACATGCTGTGAATAATTTATAAATAACTGTATAACAATTAAGTTAAATGTGTGTGTCATGGCTTCCCAGGTTTGCGCATAGCTCCACCTGAAGCTCCCGTAACTGGTTACATGTTTGGGAAAGGGATTTACTTTGCCGATATGTTCTCCAAAAGTGCAAATTATTGCTATGCTAACAAGTCTTCTACAGCTGGTGTGCTACTGCTTTGTGAGGTTGGATTTCAAGTTTCAGCCTTTAACAAACAAAACTTTCAAATTAAAAGTATCTGAACAGCATCAATTACTGAATTATCCAGCTGTCGATTTATGTGTAAATAAGATAACAAACTGTGTAGCAAGATATGATTCACTTTTTTGGATGTTGATGTGTTCTAATCAAATTCTTCAACTGTGTTTACTTTAGGTTGCACTGGGTGACATGGCTGAGCTTTTAACTGCCAAATATGATGCTGACAAGTTACCAGAAGGGAAGCTAAGGTTGTTTTTTCTAGTTAATCAGACACTAAAATACCGTTGATGAAACTCTTCTGGTCACATTATTTTGGTTATCTCCAATTTCACAAAGCTAAGTCATGCATAGCATTAAGCCATTGTCTAAGACTGACCGTCATTATGGATGCTTGTGAAACCTAATTTTGCAGCACAAAAGGTGTTGGTGGAACTGAACCAGATCTTTCCGAAGCTCATTTACTAGAGGATGGTGTTATGGTTCCCCTCGGAAAGCCAAAAGAGAAACCGCGCAAGGTAGAACACCTCATGTTTAAGTCTTCTGTTGTCTGTCAATTTGATTTGGACTCTTATACTCTTATAGGCAGAGCTTCGTTTTTACTAGTCTTCAATATCTTATTTCTTCCTATGTTATTTTCGCAGGGTTCCTTACTGTACAATGAATACATAGTTTACAATGTCAACCAGATACGGATGCGCTATGTTGTTCAAGTGAATTTCAATTTCAAGAGATAGCCTCTAGATGCTTCTGTTACTTCTTGCTAGCTCGCTTCTATTTTTGTTCTACGCAGAGCATCAACGGTTAATGCTGTCATCATGTATAGTAGTTTTCTTTCTTTGGTAGGGGAAAGGAAGAGGTAAGGTATCGAAGATGATATAGTGAGCAAACAATGTACTTATCTGTGGTAATCAACTTATAATTTCGGCAAAATTCAATGTGTTTATAAATTATGGTTCTTCAGGAAAAATCAATTACAAAAAAAAAAAAAAAAAAAAACGTCACACTTTTGTAATGCACCAAACAAGAAAGCCATACCCGCAAGTACCTTTTGTATTGTTGTTGTTCTTTTCTAGTGTTTGAAGCAAACTGAAGTCAAACATAACCATCAAGTATGTAAGAAATTTTTAACTTGCGGGCTACAATAGTATGATTGAGAATACCCCTAAACCCTGCAAATCTTACATGAATGAATTATGAGTGTTTGACCAAATAAAGCATTTACTACTACAAAGTACACACCCTTTTCAAGTGCTGTGCTCACACGCCAGTATTTATGTTCCTCCTAGACTTGGCTAAGATTTCATTATGACCTCACCCAGAATCTATGTGTGTTCTTCTCCCTGAACTCAGTTTTGTGACCTAAGGGTGACTCCTATTTCCCATTTCCTTCACTCATAGTAAAACCATTTTTCCAGAAAGATTAAATTCTTGGGTTTCAACTAAGGAGGACCAAATCTGACATTATTAAGTTGATGAGTTGATGGTCAAAGTAAGCTGCTGAAGCAAAGCTTGGTTTACCCTGGTTAGGTTCCTTGAGAAAATTAGCTATGGCTTTAAGTTTGGGGTCTGGTAAACCCAGGAGGAAGAGTGAAAGATGAGAAAGCATGATGACCATGGGGAAATTGAGTTTCAAGTAGTACTAGTTGTGCTGTCACCACATGAGATCTATGAATCTTACTTTCAACGTTATGTCAGTTTGGTTTACCACACTTTACCGTACAACATTGAAATGAAGGAGAACATAGCAATGGTTCTAGCCACAAGGTTCAATACGCTCCTTTTATTAAGTACCATAGAAGATTGATAGTAAGTTAGTAACCCTCAACTTCTGCGAATAGATTATAGATCTAGTTTCATGTCATATCAATTGTAGCTCGGTGATGTTAGAGCATCAACACCTCGATGACGTTTTACTCTACCTCACTTGACTCCTTTGGGTTTCACTGACATTCTTACTTCGGTGAAATATGGAACTTGAAAAAACCAGGTGAAATTTAAACCAAGTGAAATAACCTACCCACACGAGCTGTTATTCATACTTGTCTTGACCAACTCGATGTGCAGAGCCAAGCTAGTTTCCAAAGCCAAGTGCACGCCTGCTGCACAAACAAGTCTGCACAATAGTTTTCGTTTTCCATAGCCTAGTGAGCTAATGCTTACACATAGTTACTCTGCTCCCACATACATTACCATAATTCACAATAAGTACCTATGACATAATCTTGGTGATGATAATTGAATCGAAGACCAGGAGGAGGGAATGAGTTTCTTGATCGAGAGTCCTAAATATTTATGACAGCACCATAAATTCTGGGGGAAAAAAAGCTGATGCCTATGATGTTCATATAGATATGTAGGGTGAATCATGAAGAACTCGAAACTTAAATACCACACTCAAAAACTTGTGCCCAACACGCAAAGCCCTACGTGCACTCTTGCATTATTCCATCTCTACCTTCCCATGCTTGCATTGCACTCACTATATACAAGATATCACCTATATCCGATCCCACATTGAATAATTTTCATAGATTGTTTTCTTCTCTGAAGTATTTAAAGATTCACCCAATTAAGACCCCACCCAATAGAACATCATGGCCGTAGATTCTTGATCCAAGGATGAACAGCATTGCACTCAACACTGATCTAGTTTAGAGGGTAGTGTTTGTCTCTTCTTTTTGTGCATTGAATCCTTTGAAGAAACAAATTGAGCTGGCCGGCCTTTGTGATAATAAGGCAGACATGACTCCTTTTTGAGTCTTCTCAGAAATATATGTATCACTTGTTTGGATTTCTTCACGTACAACATGATCATATTCATGATGGCATAGCATGGCCTTTGGACAAGACCTTGAATTTACTCCTCTGCTTCATCCCACCATGACATCTAATTAACACACACTCAGAGAGACTCTCTCTCTGTCTCTCTCTCTCTCTCTTCTTCGACCTCTCTCTGTTTGCACTATAAATACGAGGGCTTCTTACTTCTTCCAACTCACAAACTCGACCATTCTTTCTCTCTGTTTCTTGAAGTGTTTTGAAGCCATGCAAGGCTGTGCAGGGTGAGGGTTCCTAGTTGGAGAAGCAGGGCACGTGCAAACTTCTTCGGCTAATACTTGGCTGATAAAATCTTGCACGTGCTCCCCTTCTCCAACACGGGCTCCTCGTCTGATAATGCAATGCTCTCTGCCTCTCTCTCCCTCTCTCTCCCTCTTCCAAACGTTCATGCAACTTCCCCAGAAGCCAGAAGTTGCAGTCGATTACTGAAACTTTATCATCTATGCTTAGCTGCCTTGCTACAACAGTGTTATCACTGGATTCACTGCATTGCTACTATGCTGTATATATACTTGGTTAAACTATAGTAAGTACTTCTTCACTATTTGTGCTAACCCGTATGATATTTGCAGGGTATACCAAGAAAGGACAGTATGTTCTGGAGAGCCAACTTGATGAACAACTGGGTAGGCAATCGAAAATCACTAACTTGAATCATGAATGCTTGTTTCTTTTACCAAATTTGATATATAACCAACTTTCCAATATATACTGGAGGAAGGAAACCACATACACTACTACAGCTCGTTAGTAAGTTGGTAATAGTACGCATGCAAATGATTTCCTGAATGAAGGATCCAAAGTCAGGTCTCGATCTCGATCTCTATCGGCCTAAGATAGAATATATGAATTTTGGAAAGAAATGAGTGTCAGCGTAATGAATCATTGCCTCATTGGAAATGAATAATTGTGTTGGTTGTGAAATTTGCATATGATTTTTGGCCTGAAAATAAATAAAATCAATTTTTTTTGGTTTGTACTCTATTCCTATCGAATTTCATAAATTCAACTTACGTGACTACTGACTAGCCATCCAATTCTGATACGAGTATAATATTATGCATGAATGATAAAAATACAAATTTAGCGTTTAAAATTGTGTGATATGTAGAGGATAAATTGAAGATATGTTTTTGAAATGCAAATAAGCAATAAGGATTAAACGCGATGACCAAATTATGAGTATGAGTGAGATGCCGGTGAAAACCCAAATGTGGCAAATGCAACTCTGGTAGATTGGAGGGAAGTAATTGAGGGTTCAATATCAACCAAACTTCAGTTATACAGTGACATATTGAGAAGTCAATATTGAATCCAAACCTAAAACTTGTGCTAAACTTTCCAAATGTGAAAGATGTTTGTATACCACGGTTTGACCCAACAAGCAAAGCCCCAAGTATTACATTTTAGGGTTATAGCACTCCCATTGATGAAGCTCGATCACTACAATATAGACAACATCTCCAATGGAACATGAAATATAGATGTATTAATTGGTGTGATATATTTAAGTTCATGAGCAGCAGCCCATGCCATGTCTCACATAGTTTTCACCGGATAATAAGTTCAATACATACATTAAGAGACTGCGACATGCATGGTGGTTTCTTTTCATCTTGCCGTCGTTGCTAAGAGAAACTAATCACGTTCAACAAATTGAGCCCACCTTTGATTGGGGGATCCGTATCACCTATTGGGCCTAACGGGTCAAGTAAAGATTTATCAATTTATTTTCCCAGTTTTATTAGAGAGGTTTATGCGGTAGGTTTTCCCAGTTCACCAAAGCGCGAACGCCGTCGTCTCTCTCTATCAAACCAACGACGATAAACCATGGCAGAGACGAAGCGAAAAACCAGAGATGACGGAAGGAGACAACAGAGCGGCAGCAAGAAAGGCAAGGGCGGCGGCGATAAGACAGAAAGAAAAGGCCCTCGCTTGCCCAACGCTCTGCGGAAGGAGCTCGATCGCTTAAACCCTAGAACCGCCGACTCCGACGAAGAGCTTGCTTCCGACGAAGAGGCTTTGGCTCAGGATCTCTACGAGTACGAAGAGGGACGCCCCGAGGAGGAGTCCAAGAAGAACCGCCGCTTCGACCCCGTCGATAACCTCGACTATGAGTTACCTGAGGATTTCGAGGTTCGCCACCATCTGATTCAGCTCTGCATTGTAGTGTGTTTATTTATTTATTTTGAAATTTGTGAAATGTGGTTTGTGTATGTTATGCAGGATGAAGATGTGTTATCAGATGATGACAATGAGGCCAAGGGTGAGGCGGCGGACGAGGCTATGGAGGAAAATGCTGGAAGGAGAATCAGAGAAACTCCGAGTGAGACTACTCAAGGTTAGAGAATGCTTGCTTACTTAGCTCAACTCATTTCTTTGTAGAACAAGATATATCTTAACTAATTTCCATAATGAGTAAATTGCCGGTCAATATATAAGGGAGAAAGAGGAAGATGCACAATTTTGTGGTGTCAGAGGTGTATCCGGAGTCTGAGTATAACCCTACGCGTGATGTATTGGACGGCAAAGGAGTGCTTAGCATCGGAGACCTATTGGACCCTCTACAAGGGAAACATGGGTATAGCAAGCTTAGGAAGAGAGTGCAAGTTCTGGATAAGAAATCTGCACCTATTCAGGCTCCACTTCCGAAGCATGAGCAGGAAAGATTTGAGAGGAAGGTAACGTATGACAACTCAAAGGAAGAGTTAAGAAAGTGGGAGCCAATTGTAAAGAGGAATAGGGAGGCACCTACCATATACTTTGATGCTGATAGGGATCTAGGGCCTTCATCTGTGGGAACAATAGCGTCTGAATTTGAACCTCGAACTGAGTTTGAGAAGAAAATGGCTTCATTATATACTGATGACGAGGTTATGGATGCTCACAGAAAAGATGGTTCAAGGCTCCTTGAATTAAATAAGGTATGTTTGTCTTCTTATGCGATAAAATTGGGGATTAGGATTGTATGACATGATTAAGATAATTGATAAATATTCTTGTCAACGCGGTCAGTAAAGTAATTGCAGTCTGATGTTCTTTGATTGCATTTGTACGCACCAAACTCGATTATGAATTCCTTGTACTATTTTTCGATGTTGATACCTGGTAGGTGTCTGCTGAAGATGAAAAGGAGCGCCAGAATCGAATTGCCAAAATGCGCAGCCTTCTGTTCCGGCATGAGTTGAAGTCAAAACACATAAAGAACATCAAATCGAAAACATATCATCGTATGTTGAAGAAAGATAAATTGAAGGCGAATTCTTTACAAAGTCAAACAGATCCAGAGGCTTCTAAAGAACTTGCAATGAAGCAAGAGTATGAACGAGCAAAGGTAATTGGTTACTCCCTTATTGGTGGCGGATAACTTGTAACTTGTCTTGGGTCATTTATACATTACTTCTCAAAATATGTTCTTTATTCCACCAGCAAGAAAGAAGAGTCTTGAGTTTTTCCCCTTTTTTGATTTGATATAGGAACGAGCGGATCTAAGGCACAAAGGCAGCTCTAAGTGGGCAAAGCGCATAAAAAAGCGTGGTATGGATGTCCAAGATGATGGTACTCGAGCTGCTATAGCCGAACAACAGCACCTGCATGCTCAGATGACAAGAAAAATGAATTCTATGAAAGATAGTGACACCAGCAGTGATGATGTTAGTGATGACGATGAGGGCAGGGTATCAAAGTTGATAGAAAAAGCAAAGGAGAAGACACTGAAACTGTTAAATGAAGATAATGAAGTCCCAAACTCGGGAGTCCTTAGTTTACCTTTCATGGTAAGTTTTTGATGTTTCATCTTAAAAGTGTTGTACATTATTATATTGTGAAAGCATTTAAAGGCCAGGCGACAATGAAAAGACTCATGACTATAGCCTGTAATAGACTAATAAAGTTATCAACTCCATGATTCTTGTGGTTTTTACACTGTAAATATGTCACTAATAATTATTTCATGTATGTGTTTACGTTAATGGTCTTTTTGGTTTATTTTGTCATAGGAACGTGCGTCTAAAAAAAAGAAAGAGGCAGCTGATGAAGAAGCTAAACTTGCTCTTCAAGAGTATGAGTCATGGCAAAACCAATTGGGGGATTCCGGTGGGGTCAAAAGTCCTAAAGTAGGCCGTTCCAGTGGTAGAATGGTTTTCAATGGAAAAGAGGCTCCAGAATCAAGTAAGAAGACTGAATCAGATAATAAGATTAGATCAGATAATTATTACGGTGATAGTGATAGTGAAGATGACTTGGAACCCATCAGTATTTCCACTGTCGGGAAATACAAAAGTAATGAACTGATGAAGGGGGCCAACACTTCTCCTGATTTACTGCATGAAGATTGTGAAAATCATGCGGATCCTTCTCTCAAGGTGATAGAGCTTGACCTTGTTCTGTCCTTTTTTTGAAGACCTCTATTTTGTTCCATGAGCCTAAAATATGCCATTTCTTTTGGTTCAACAGAACCTTGATGGTAGTGTTCAAGATCCAGGTCCCCAGGCCACACACGAAGTTTCCATTTTTGCTTCAGGAACATGGAGAAAGGTTATTCCTAGCTTGTGTTTTTTGTTTATTCTTTGATGTTAGTGATACCATTTTCCTTACGAATATATTGCTGTGATGAATATTTGCCTTTAATTTTTTACCGTGTTAAATTTATGAGTGTTATAACTGGTTCAGATGAAGAATGGAAGTGACACAAATGCCAAAGCCAAAAAGTCTTCCACATCACTGCAATCAGCTGTTCGGGATCCAAATGTGCAAGTATGATTTTCTTCATTTGCAAATTTACAGCTGTATCTCTTTGATTGATTACTGCCCTTAACTTTTGAGCATGCATCTGCTACAGGAACCTTTAAAGGATTTGGATGATAACAGTGATGCAGATAGTGAGGAACAAATGGCGGATGGGGTTATTCCACCGGTACAAGAACCATCTTATGAACTTCCTTCCCAAGAAGAGCTAATTCGTCAAGCCTTTGCAGCAGATAATGTGGAGGATGAGTTCAAGAAAACCAAAGAGGATATTTTGAACGAGGAGAATCCTGAACCTGAAAAGCCTGTGTTACTCCCTGGGTGGGGTCAATGGACTAACGTACAGAAAAAGAAAGGGGTACCTGCTTACATGCAGATAGAACATGAAAGTGCAAAGAAGAAGAGGGAAGAAGCCCTTAGAGGAAGGAAGGATGCAAATCTCAAACATGTTATTATCTCTGAAAAACCGCCAAATAAACAGGTCAGCTATTTTGGATAATTGTCATAATTCCACCTACTTCTCATCAAATAGATATGTTGGGTCACAGAATTTAAACTTTGAATTTGCATGGAAACTATTTAATAGGTCATCTCATGACTATTAGATTCAAGAAATCTTCTAAGTAGTTCTTTCCGTTGTATATGAATTTGACAGGCTCAGAAACTTTTCACACCATCATTGCCCTACCCTTTCACGTCCAAAGAAGTTTTTGAACAGAGCATCCGTATGCCCCTTGGTCCTGAATTCAACCCTGCAAGTATGGTTGGAGTTCTTAATCGGCCTGACGTAAGTGCCTCCTTACAATCCCACTGCAGATGAACTATCCTTGTAGAAAATAATTTAACTACTCTTTTAACTTCTATTAATGTCATAAAAAAACCTGGACTTTTGGATGCTATTGGATTTGCGCATCTCATTTTCCACCTCGAATCATTTGCAGGTGATGAAGAAACCAGGTGAAATTATAAACCCCATCGAGTTTAAGGAGGTGAATGCTTATGAAAAAATAGAGGGGCACAAAAAGAGTGGACAGAAACAAAAGATGAACAACAAGAGTAAGAGCAAGAGCAATAGCAATAGAAATATGACAAAGATGAAGATGAAATAACAAGATTTACTTGACCAGAGTTCTGTTTTTGCATTATTTTCTTTTGTTTCCAATTTTGAATGACATGAAGAGTATAAGGAGAGAGATGAAGCGTAATCCATGTAAATTGTATTGAACTGGTGAGTGGAAGGGTAGTACTAGAAATAATATTTACTTTTTGTGATTCTATTATGTATTGCATAATTAATCCATACCTTGTGTTCATGCAAAGGATGTAATGAACTACTAAAAATAATGGGAAATGACCTTCAGAGCGAGGTTATTTCAGTATTGGTAGTACTCATAGCATCAAGTGTTGCAACAGACCTACAATTTCGAATGTAACATATTAGCTAGGAAAGACTTACAATTTTGATCCACAGAATTGCCAGCAGTTGAGACTCATACGTTGGACATTGTATTTTTCTTTTTTCTGTTGTAGTTGTAAATAATTTTTATTTTTCCCACC
This sequence comes from Potentilla sterilis, assembly GCA_963682095.1. Lineage (NCBI taxonomy): Eukaryota > Viridiplantae > Streptophyta > Magnoliopsida > Rosales > Rosaceae > Potentilla > Potentilla sterilis. The sequence continues at coordinate 9,404,675 of OY821762.1, forward strand.
TATTCTTAAAATAAAATAAAAAAATAAGAAAAACTTTTGAAAGAAAAGCACAGAGGCGCTCTCCTAATTTTTGAGCCTCGGTCTGAACCCAAACCCCTCCAAGTTGAGACTTAAACCAACACCAACTACAATCACACTTCTCCGCAATGCTACACGAGCTTTTGCTCGCACTACTGGGCTACACCGGCGATCTCATCATCGACGAGAGAGAGCACTCCGCCTCTCTCGGAATCGACGCCCCCATTTCCGATCACCCTACTTTTAACCTCGCTCCGGACATCTCCTTCATCCAACCCAGCGAAAGGTAAACCCTAATTTCAACCTCACTTCCTCAAACTAAACCAACTAACTCTTTGAATTGTTCACCAAATCGTGTCTACTTGAATTGCAGGGATCTCATACAGAGAATCGTCACCTTAGGGTTTTACTACAGAGAGCTTGACCGCTTCGCCACCAGGTCTCGGAATTTGAGCTGGATAAGGTCCCCTAAGCCGAGTCCGGTACTCGCCGGCAAGGCTGAGAAGCCGAGTGTGTACCGGAGAGCCGTTGCTAACGGAATTGTGGAGATTCTCTCGGTTTATAGGTCGGCGGTTCTTCACATTGAGCAGAAGTTGTTGGCTGAGTCCATTCCTATACTGGCTACTGTGACTCAGGGACTCACTAAGGTAGGGTTTTCGGATTTTTCATGCTGCTGTGTTGCTGTGTGTTGATGATTTTTGGTTGTGGTTCTTATGATTAAGTGGATTTTTTTTTTGTTAGTTTTTCGTGCTTTTGCCGCCTTTGTATGAGCTTGTGCTAGAGATTGAGAGGGATGATATTCATGGCGGTCAGCTGCTTAATCTTTTGCATAAACGGTGCCATTGTGGAGTGCCGGAGTTGCAGACGTGCATTCAGAGGTATATACTCGTTTTTTTTCTAGTCCCGTTGGAAAATGTGTATGATATTTACGTCTACTTGACGTGATTTAGTGTTATTTGAAATGCAATTTGCTTTGCAAAATCTGAGCTGATTAGTGTGCGATATGCATATTTCTCTGTGTTGGTAGCATAGGCTTCTTTGGCATGCGCATCAGGTCATGTATAACCAGCTAGCAGCATGGATGGTGTATGGGATACTGCAAGACCAGCATGGAGAGTTTTTCATTAGGAGGTAGTAAGGTTTCTTCTGAGATGTAAGCCTTCCATTTTTAGTTATGCTCATTGAAATTTTTGTCGGTTGTAACTCTTTTCAGGATGGAAGATAAGGATGTTGAGCAGGGGTCATCTCATCAAGACATATCTGAAAAGTTGGCACGTATGTCAACAGATGATACATCAGATTGGCACTTGGGATTTCATATCTATTTGGTAATTTTGACTCTACATTATTGTATTTACATGATAGATATGTATGGATTCTTGATGGATCTTTCTCTTTTTGTAAGACTAGAAGTATATATTTGGGCAGTAATGCTGCCCTATTCATACTCTCACCCCCCCTTTTCAATTACACCAAAGATATGCAAGTTTTTGTTTCTAGCCAAAATTTGGAAATTCCTTGCTAATACTTAAAAGTTATGTCTTTTTCCGTTTCTTTTGTAGGATATGCTACCCGAATATATCCAGATGTGTGTCGCAGAATCAGTTTTGTTTGCTGGCAAGGCCATCAGGGTTCTTCGCAATCCAAGCCATGCCTTTCGGTTTCAGGATGATGTATTACATCAGCAGGTGCCAAGGGGGTCTCAGAAAATCCAAGGATTTTCAGGACGTTTCCCATTTCACAAAGACCCTTTTGTTGAGAAAGAACTGTTTGGAGAAGAAATGCTTCCACAATCTGAGGCTGATAAGATTGAAACTATGCTTCTGGAACTAAAGGTTTTTTTCTTACTTTTTTGGGGTACTGTTATTGCTTATTCTTCTTGCTGGTTATCTGACCTTGTGTGCAATGAGTTGTTTTAGGAGATAGTTTAAACTTGATTCACTGCACATTTGTTACTTACTGATAGTTCTTCCCAGGCTTTGATACTTGTGTTCTTATGTGCAGGAATCATCCGAGTTCCACAAAAGATCCTTTGAATGTGCAGTTGACTCAATACGGGCTATTGCTGCCAGCCATCTTTGGCAGGTGCTAAATGTGACAAACTTGGTCCTTCCAATTTAAGAGCAAACATTTACTGTATTCCCTCAATTTCTGCAGCTTGTGGTTGTACGTGCTGACTTGAATGGTCATCTAAAGGCACTGAAAGACTATTTTCTGTTAGCAAAAGGAGATTTCTTTCAGGTAAGGGTGTAAAGTATGTAAATATTGCTTCCTTCTGTGTTTCCAATAACTTTTTAAACAACTATTATCACGACAGTGAGAATAATCCTTCCCTGAACAATTCCAAAGAGTTCTTAAGATAGACGTGCAGGAGGTACTGATTGCATTTAGGTAGAGTTTCCCATTGAGATATCTTTTAACTAAGCATGATCGATTATGCCAGTGTTTTCTTGAAGAGAGTCGCCAATTGATGCGGCTACCTCCTCGCCAGTCAACTGCTGAGGCTGATCTTATGGTCCCTTTCCAGCTGGTAAGATGAGTATGATTATGTGTTATTCAGCTAGTTGCGCCAATATCCTTTATTTTCTGTTTGAATTCTAGTTGCTTCGAAATTGTCAATGCAGGCTGCTCTTAAGACTATAGGTGAGGAAGACAAACATTTCTCTAGAGTATCCTTAAGGTTCGATTTACCAGCCAATTTTTTTTATCAGTCATTCATTTCAGTTTTCATGTACAATGTTCACTTAGTTGTCTCTCTTTATCTACTAGGATGCCTTCATTTGGGATGGCTATTAAATCTTCCCAATTAGATGTACCAAAGACAGATGGGAATTCAGCCACTGCACAGTCAAGTGCTTCGTCAGATATAACCCTTGATGGTTGGGATGGGATCGCTCTTGAATACTTCGTTGATTGGCCCTTACAGTTGTTCTTTACTCCAGAAGTGCTCTCTAAGTAATAGTCCACTGCTAGTTCTATTTGTGCATGCCATTGGTTCTCTCCTTTAGTTTTGTCTGTAGAAGTTGGAATTGGTCCTTAGTATATTATATGCTTTGTACTTGAGAGGAAAGAAAACAAACCTTTTCAGAAAAAAGTTGTAGCAGTTCAAATACTTGATAAGTTATGAATGTTGACCTTTTTTTACTTATAAATGCTGTGAATCTACCCAGGTACTGTCGGGTTTTCCAATATTTGCTAAGGCTGAAGCGAACACAAATGGAGTTGGAGAAGTCATGGGCCTCTGTGATGCATCAGGATCACACAGATTTTGCCACACATTGGAATGATCGTGTAAAATGCTCGGTATCACAACAACGAAGGCAGCGAAGCAGACCAATGTGGCGTATTAGAGAGCATATGGCTTTCTTGATTAGAAATCTTCAATTTTATATACAGGTCATGATTGTTCCATACACTTTCACTTCTGTGTTTTCATAATTTTTACTAGAAATCCGTGAATAGAAGTTTTCTATACTTTCATGACTGATTACATATATTCTTAATCTACTAGGTGGATGTGATAGAATCCCAATGGAACGTTTTGCAAGCTCACATCCAAGATTCTCATGACTTTAATGGACTTGTAGGTGTCCATCTGGAGTAAGTTCATCTGATTGCTTATCACTTCTAATATCGGCCTTATCATGTTTCCTTTGGTAATTTTACTGATGGATAGCTGTCATTTGTTAAAATTTGTCTATATAATAGAATCATTATCAATGACATGCCTTAATGAAAACAGTTAAGGCATGTTATTATCAATATTAATCAACGGTAACTACAGGAAAGTCACTCTAGAACCCACTTAGACAGTCTAGGTTTGCTTTCCAAACTTAAAGTTCCTCCATTCCATTTATTTCTGGCTAGATTCCCTATATTACTGATTGTGCTGAAGCGATAGAGCAGAAGAGCTCCACATGCAGAAGAATTTGTTAGGGTAGAAATGGTCTTTGTGCCACCTTTCCCCACTTAAAATATATGTGGGCTGTCTCTTTTGACAATAGGGAAAATCAGGTTTAGTCAGCTATCAATTGTTTCTACAGTGTATATAGTTCCTTGTATGATTAATAAGTTGTAAAATGGCCATGATTCAGAGTAATACTAATGTAGTTCTGATATTGCTTACAGGTACTTAAATGCTCTCATCTCACAATCTTTTTTGGACATTGGATCTTTATCAAGGATACTTGACAGCATAATGAAACTTTGCATTCGATTCTGCTGGAACATTGAGAACCAAGAAAGCAGTGCAAATACATCTGAATTGGAACATATTATAGAGGTGCTGGCCTACAAAGTTTTTATATTGTTATCTGGTAATCAAAACTTGGGTAAATGCAGTTGGTATTACCAAAAACAAAAATTCATCTTGTTTAATTATTGGCAAGAATGTTTCTACTTACTACTGACATTGTCCTGTGAATTTACACCCTGGCCCATCTATTTGTTTCTAGCAAGAGATTATTTGAGTTTGTGTGTGATATTATTGGCTTTCACAAGACTTCTTGGTTGTATAGTACGGACCTAAGGATACCTGCATATCTAATTTTTGTTTGCCTTTAGAAAATCACCTAACAAACTCTTTTGAGTTCTGTTTGGACTTCCTGTTTCACATTGGCTTCTTTGTTCAGGAATTCAACAAGAAATCGAACTCCCTGTACACGATATTGCGCAGTAGTAGGCTTGTTGGGAGTCAGCGAGCCCCATTTCTTAGGCGTTTTCTGATGCGTCTGAACTTTAATTCCTTCTTTGAGGTAATCCCATGCAAGACGATGATCTAGATACTTGACTATATGCACTACAATTTCCTGACAGTTCATTGTTCCTCTCCCAACAGGCGACAGCTAGAGGAGTGCTGAATGTTGTTAGACCACGCCCTGCAGTTTCTGTTTTGAATCAACAGTAGTATCTATCTTACTAAAAGGGTTAAAAGTCATCCACATTATCTTCAGTACTATTGCCATGGGAAAGCAGGTAAACTTCATCTTCGATCCTTGATATTTAATGTAAGGGTACAGAGAAGATCATTCTGGTCTGAAACAGATTTTCTTGTGGCCTCTCTTGACAGTTTGGTGGTGCACGTTGCTGGTTAATGTGTGTTTTTCCATAGTCAATTATCCAGATTTGGTGGGGCCATGTGACGTTTGCTTGTTGATGTGAAGGGTCCTCTGGTCAAATCCCTCCATGCTGAGAAATCCATGAAGATCTGCTAACGATTTTATTTGGTAGCTTGGACTTGTGGGTGGACTTGTCACTTTGCAGCTTGCGATTAACATTGAAAGTCAGTTGATTTATAAGTTGGGTTTAGGGTTGGGTTTTTATTCGGTTTTCAGTTTGATACGTAAGAATGTATATACAAATGACTTGTAAGATGATGAATCCGAAGCAATTAGATTCAGGAGATGCTTCTTTCCACCGGTGAAGGAACTTCATCTAATTTGTCCATCGTTCTGAAGTGAAGCACCTCCCAACTTTTCATACGAGTACTTTATTTTGTGCCTTGATGTTGCTTGCAAGCATGCCATTTGGATTCAGCTTTTTATCGAGATGAAAGAACCAAACATACATGAATGTCTGTCAACAACAAACTCTCAGTAACAGCGATGGTTCAAAATGAAAAATTAAGGGCGCAGACAACTGGTATGGACAATTGATATCTGACACCAGATGTATACATTATATTTTGTATTTCTATACCAACCAAGAAAAATGAGAGAACAACCAGATTCCAAAACCTTTTATTACAAGAATTTACGATGGAGACTAGAAAAAACAAGGCCACCAGAAGAGGCAATATGTTATTATAGCCACAGGCCACAGCTACCCAATTTCTATCAGAGCTCTTCAAAACCTTCTTCATCCCCTTGCTCCTCAACTCTTTGAAATTCCCTTCTCCAAGTTTCCATCTGTAAATAAAAATTAGATATAAAAGTTGAAGCTCTGTAACTGGACTGAAAAACAATATCACAGTGAAAATTAACATTTCTTGGAAGTAGCAAATAACCATAGTGATTCAATGCAGCAACTTCAGGGATGACTCAGGGAGACATACAGGTCTCAACATGTCGAATGGACAAATTTGAAAAATTGATCCTCACCCACACAGTTACAACTAAAGCATTAGCTGATTAATCTTTATACAGAGGAACGTCATACCTGATCATCAGAAAATCGCAGTTGTTCTGAGGAAAATAGTATATTCTTGTAAGGTCCTGCTGCTAACTCTTTTCCTAAACTCGTTGCAACTTCTTCATAGCGAATCATATCCACCCGGAAGCCGTTGTTCATGAACAATTTCTCCATCCATTCCCTTGCACTAGTCTACATGATACAGGAAAGAGCTGATTTATAAAGAAGACCAGCAATTATCTAAGCTCAAAGATACTTTAAATAAGCCAACTGACCTTGGTCACTTTTTGACTCAATTCTCCCAAAAAGCCACATCCATTCATGGACAAAGCACTTACAGTGAGCAAAATATCCTCGAAATTTGCCAAAGTCATCACAGGTAGTCCCTACAATAACATATAACATTACGTCCTTATTCACCATAATGTGCAACACAGAGAGAACTAATCAATGATTCAAAGACAAATCTATTATTCATTTGGATGATCATTATTGCATAACTTCAAATCCTACCACATACCTGCATGGCCCATATACTAGGCCGGTTACCATTGAAGCCTTTAGCACGTAAAGTTTGCTGCAAGTCAGAGGACTCCAATGGAACATGAAGGAATAAGCAACTTCTTGGGATTTTAGCCCCAACACCTAAAAAATATAAGATAACACAATGAGAAAAGCAAGTAATGCGCACAAATTCACAAAAGAGGGGATTTATCAAGGATGAAGACCGACACAATATCTGCATAAACTCTGCAAAACTTTTGAAACCATGAAGAAGAAAGGAACAAATGGTCCACAAGAATGCCACCTCCAGACTTACTATGAGTGCACGGCATATGAATTCAAGTTTGAATATACTAAATGACGGCAATACTAAAAACTGAAACTTGTTTTAGTTCCCCCATATGGACACATATAATCTATATTGTATGTTTACAAACACCTTTAAGCTTTTCAGCTGCACCATTGAATACTCGGTCTGGCGATATGTCAAAAATTATGGTTGAAGTCGGCCAACTAAGCCTATACGGCCGAGTGTCCATGCCATCTGTTAGCAAAACAACCTGCATTCACAACAAAAGTATTTTTTTTAAACTTAACTGCTGAACACATTTCTACTAAGTTCAACCAATTCTGAACAAGTAAACTAAAACTACCTGCTTAAGCCCATCAATATGGTTAACTGTACGAAGCAACTTATCATCAATGTACTTAGTTGCAAGGCAATAATGGTGTGAGCGTTGCTTCAAATCCATCTGCGCATTCGGATGAACAAAGCAACCGGCATACGGATCAACAAACAGAGGCTCTGCACATTCAAATGTTAACTAAATATTAAAAAAAAAAAAAAATGTAATGTATGTGTCAAACGCAATTGGCTATCAACTGTTTGATGAAATGCCTGACTGAAAAATATAGTGCTCAGGAGACTAAGTAGAGAGGGTTAGGGGGTTGCCTGGTCGGTGGGTCTCTCGGAAACGAAGAGAAGCTGAATTAATGGCGTCTTGGAGTAAAGGGTCAATTTCGTCGTTGGGTTTAGCTCTGAAGCTCAAGCCGCAATTTCTAATTGGTCTTGAAATGGAGGAGGAGGTTAGGGGACGGCGCAAGACAGCTGCAGCTGGGGAGTGTGCGAAGCCCAGTACAGAGTCCATATACAATTTCGATGAGTCTTGTTTGTCACCGATGATGAGTCGTGCGAGTCAGAATTGGAGAATTCACCGTCCGTCTCCGTCCATGGAGCTCCGTAAAGGGTGTTTAGTCTGAGACGGCTTCCCTCCGTAGAGCGCGAGGAACTTAATCATCAAACATAAACGACAGCTCATTGTCAACGACACCCCGTTTATTGATTTTTTCAGACCTTACCCAAATAACATCCTTACAAAGCAATCATCATAAATTCACTAACTATTGTTCATTTTGAGGTCGGAGCTTTTTGTGTAGGCTTAATTAGTGAGCTAATTTGAATGTAGTAAGGGTAACATGTCTTTAATTTGTTTTAGGCGGCTTGTTACCAACATAGTTATGGTGCAAACTCAATATCAAACTCAATATCGAATGTATGCGTCATTCGACTATGCATAAGTAATGAAATTATCTAATTTACATTTTAAATAAAACTAAAGATTGTATTTAAATTATAATAGTAAGTAAGTTTCCTTAAATATATACATATTTTTTAAAAGGAAAAAAAAAAGTTTACCTAATTATGTTCTTTCATGTTTGGGTCTTGGATAATTGAGTGAACATGTTGGACCATAAGTAATGTCATAGCCATTTCTTCTCACCAAGCAAGGACCTGGAACCATTTCATCCAGATGTTACAATAGACTCATAAAGCTTGGTGCCACTACTAGTCTACTATAATCTCTCTTCTATTTTCACTGTAGTGTATGTTGGAAGAAGAACATTAAAAAAAATAAAAATTGCTAATGTTGCACAATGAGTGACAAACATATAGTTTTAGTGCATAATACTACTTACCTTGAAATAAGTAAATATCAAATTAAAAAAAAAATAATTCTTTTCATTCTATATTAACCGTGATATGAATCACACTTCTCATTCTCTCAACTTCGTCTACAATGATGATCATACACAAGAAACATAAATAGCTTATTATCAATGGAAAATGCAACGGAGCTCCATTTCTGTGGGATAAAGAAGCTGGAAGCTACCCAACATTCCAACAATGGTGTTAGGAAAATTATTTTTTCAGTCACCTACCTAATTTAAATAATTCAAGTAATATATTTATATAAAAAAGATCTTGAATTGGAGTTCTACCAACCCCCATGGCAAATTATTAAAGAAACCCATCTAATTATCTGAATTCGGTCTGCTATAGAAGTTGAAATGTTAGTACACAGATGTTAGGTAGCAGAAATCTTTTTAAACCCAAATTTCATAACCCCCACTAGACACCATAAAACACATAGAGAGAGTGAGAAGACAGTGAAGCAAACCAAAGGGAGAGAAAAGAAGCAGAGGTAGAAGAAGAAGACGACACACCCACCAACAATATCAGCTTATCTTCATCCTTGTATCAACAATGGACCCCAATCACCAAATCTCAGAGAACCCAGAAGAGCAACAACAGCAACAAAACCCACTAGCACTCATCTCTTCTTCTTCTTCATCATCTATACCATTTGCTACAGCTTCACTCTCCCTCTCCTCAATCCTCCCCACCCACAACTTCTTCCACCAACCCAAAACCACCGCCCTCTTCAACTCTTCCTCCTCCGCCAAAATCCCAACCCAAGCCTCCTCCCTATCCCACCTCTCCCTCTCCGCCACCGCCTCCAAGCTCTCCTTCAACTCCACCATCTCCGCCAACCCCCTCCAATCCCCCCTCACACTCAACCCCCGCCGCCCTCTCGACCCCAACAACGGCGCCGCCCTCCGCCGCGCCTCCATCGTATGGTTCCGCAACGACCTCCGCGTCCACGACAACGAGCCCCTCAACTCCGCCAACAACGAGTCCATCTCCGTCCTCCCCGTCTTCTGCTTCGACCCCCGAGACTTCGGCAAGTCCTCCACCGGTTTCGACAAGACCGGCCCATACCGGGCCCAGTTCCTCGTCGAGTCCGTCTCCGACCTCCGCAGAAATCTCCAGTCCCGAGGGTCCGATCTCGTCGTCCGTATCGGGAAGCCCGAGACTGTCCTTGCTGAGCTGGCAAAGGCCATTGGTGCAGACGCGATATATGCGCATAGGGAGGTGAGTCATGATGAGGTGAAATCCGAGGAGAAGATTGAGGCGGCGATGAAGGAGGAGAATGTGGAGGTCAAGTACTTCTGGGGGAGTACTTTGTATCATGTCGACGACTTGCCGTTTAAGGTGGAGGATATGCCGACCAACTATGGGGGGTTTAGAGAGAAGGTCAAGGGTTTGGAGGTGAGAAAGACTATTGAGGCTTTGGAGCAGATGAAAGGGATGCCGTCCAGGGGGGATGTGGAGCCTGGGGATGTTCCTTCCTTGATGGACTTGGGTTTGAACCCTTCTGCTTCCATTGCTCAGGTTTGTCAATGCCTTTTTTTTTGGTTTGTTTATGCTTTTGTTTTATATGTGTTAGGCATAGTTTGCATCGATGCTAGGTTTTTGGACGGATTGTTTAGTTGAGAGTTAAAATGGAAATGGTAATGAGCAATGTAGTATGGAAAGTAAAGATTAGAGAAGCTGAGGAAGCTTATAGATCATAAGATTAGAGTAGACTGGTCCATGGCTGTGTTGTTGGGATGCTTAAATAAACAGATATATGAGCAGCATTACAGTTGTAGTCATCTGGTGCTTCAGTGTCTAGTTCTAGCTATCTTTGACTTGTTAATTATTTGTTTGTTACCTACATACTTGTTCTGATTGAGTTAGTTTTGAATACCGGATCAAAGTAAGAAAAGATATATACTTGTACATTCCTAGGCTCCTCTGTTTGTCTTGTAAATTCTTATAGCTGAATGAATGATTGATAATGGGTTAGTTCCAACACTACTAATGCTAGCAGTTGGATCTGCTTTCATTCCTGTCATTTGTTGTCATGGATATTGGTGTTTGACACCTGGATTTGCTAGATTCAAATTTTGTTGCCTGTAAGTCTTGTCCACGGGGTAAAGTGACAATATTGTCATCTACTGTTATGTAGGAGGGAAAGCCTTCAATGGTGGGAGGAGAAGCTGAAGCCCTAGAGAAGCTTAAGAAGTTTGCAGCTGAGTGCCAAGCAAAACCTCCCAAGGGGAGCAAAGAAGGAAGTCAGGATAGCATATATGGTGCAAACTTTTCATGCAAAATTTCACCATGGCTGGCCATGGGATGCCTCTCTCCCCGCAGTATGTTTGATGAACTAAAGAAAACTGCTAGCAGGTGAGTTTTTTTTTTTTTTTTTTTTGCTTCTTTGAAATCACATTATAGCTCCTAAACTCTGTATTAGAATGTTCTTCTCACTCGCAAATTAATATTGTGTTTGATAGATCTGTTTCTGCATCCTCAAACCCGGATGATGGTGGCAGCGGAACAAACTGGTTAATGTTTGAATTGCTGTGGAGGGATTTCTTCAGGTAAATTGACAATTGACAGACAAGGGATTTCTTCATATTTTCCTATTCAGTATTTAGCATTACTTGATTGGCTATACATCCTACCCTAATTTAGTTTGGAATTAAACATTATAAGGCTTCCTGTTAAGGCTGTGATTCCTTGAAACTTGAAGATGTCCATGTGGATACCATTTCACTAATATGTTGTTCAACTCCCAAATGCAGATTTGTCACCAAGAAGTACAGTGCTGGAAAGAAGCAGCTGGATGCTGCTCCAGCAACAGCATGCACGGGTGCACTTGCCTGAGCAAGTATGTAGCTGGGTCGTTAATTTGTTGAGATATCTGTTACTTTCATCACCTTATTTAAGTTTTCAAGATGTAGTGGTTAGATGTTGTAGGGTTCATCTAAAAGAGTTGTTACATGTTGAACTTTGATTTCATTGCCAAATAAGATGGTTGAATATGGCGTTTTTCCTCATGCTTGAGATGTGCTTTTGTGAATAACAGATCCTCTTCTGTTTTGTATCACTGGTTTGTACTCTCATTATTCAAACAAGTCTCAGATGCACAAACAAGACCTTCTAAGTCAATATAAGATTTCGTCTGTGCAAATAAAGATTCATCCATAGAAAAGAATCCAAACTCAATAACAGCATTCCATTAATTGGACATATTACTCTGAATTACATCAGAATTGCAGCATGCATAGCACCAAGAAACAGACTAAAATGACTGACAGAGCCTCCACCACCCCAACGCAACCTCCTTGCTTCTCTTTTAGACTGGAGCAAGGTAAGGGTATTCAGGTGAATCTACAAATCTGAATCCAGAAAACATGAGGTGTTCTTGCAATAGATCAATTTTTCATCCTTCCATCTGGAATATACCCAAGATTCCATGAACCAAGTTCTTAGTTCTAGTCCCCATATCACTCACCTCAACGGTTGTCATTACTAAGACGGGTGACAACTGTGTAACTCCAAACAAGGTCTGCTGTCGCATGACCACAAGTAAGTCAGCTAAATGAGCGAGTTTTCTTGATCGATGTACAATCCATAATGGCGACTATAAATATAAAGATCCTCAGATTGTTTCTTGCAAAAGACTTGCAAACCATATACAATTGATTGTGCCTCTAATTTTGTTTCAGACTTTCTATCAAATATGAGAATGAATCATCTCAACATAAAAATATTTTATTCTAACAATCCAGCCAACATATACTATTAGTAAATGACAATTTAAACAGCCTATATGCAAAGTGGACATAGTTGGGGTCCCTTATATATCCCAAAAATTTGCTTGGTATGAATGACAATGAATGCAAACTAGCTAGAATAGCATGAGTAGTTCACAAAGATCATGTGTATCCAACAACTTGGTTAGTATGAATGACAATGAACGCAAATTGGAACAGCATGAGTGGTTTATGACAATTGTTCTTTGTTGACATTACATATATAATACTGACATTAACCATGGAAAGACACGAAATTATATTACAGGACCATTTGTATAGTTCAATTGCTAGGAAGTTGGAACCTAATTGAGTCCCTAATGTCTATTCAGTAGGACGTAACCATGAGTATGTAATCTGATGAGGAAGAAGGTTTTGACGACAAGACAATGTTTATAACTGAATGATAGCTGTGATCAAAGTTCGATTCTAAGCTCCTACGTCTATAACTTTGTGACTTGGTGGCCTCTAAAAGGATTCAACATATGCTCCAAAGAAAATCTACTCTCTTGGCGATACTGAGATAATAAAATCTCGAGGAAGGTTCAAAAAAGTGGACCACAATCTCTTCTATCACTTGCCAAGGATTGCCATGTTACAATTTCTTTAGAGAAGAGAATCAGCAGTCTCATCTGTGCTTGTATCTGTTTTTCTCTTCAACACCCTGAAGAATAATGAAAGTGGTAAACACTAGCAACTAGTACAACCTTGCGATGCATATTCTGTCTCATCAAACTAAGAAACAATATAAGTTTGTTCCGACAATTCAAACATTCATAAGCTCCTAGGAATATGACGGTGTTAACACATTTGATAACATGGCTTGAACAGCATAATACATTTTGTAATCATATAGCAATGCTACACTGTAAAGGTTTTTGTTTACGTTCTACTTTCATATAACTAACCGAAGAGGGTAAAGAATCACCCGAAACAATATTGGGGAACAAAAAATTGAAAAAAGAAACTCTTATATGATGCCAGAAACTTTGAGGGAAGACAACACAACAAAAATTATCCAAAGCAACATGAAAAACACAAAGGTAATCCATGCCCAAAGCTTTGGCCCTCCAAGCTCTGCACCTAATGTTAAACGCCTAATTATCAGAACAGAAATGCAGCCTACTGAAGTTGCGAAAAATACAAGCAATGAGAAGCTAAGACCCGCCGCATTCTCAATCCGCAGTGGTTCTTTATATACAAAATAATTGTATGCAGTGTCGATCAGCCATGGAACACCAATGCCAACATATATATTCACCGAGTTGCTACAAAATGACATGAATAAACAGGAAAGTAAGTTCAGATCCTGACATTCCATAATGCTCAATTGCTCATAAAAAGAAGATGGTATTGAGTAGCATAAAATTCAAATAGTTTTGATCTTCAAGCGTATTACTAAAAGTACCTCTTCCAGACTGAAAATAGAAAGGCGTAACAAAGTCTAACTTATAATGGAGCCATATGAGTAAACCTGCAAGTAATGTTTGCAATGGCAGAGTCAGCTGTCAACTGTCGTTCAGCAGCAATCTTACTTGCAACTAAATCTGGCCACGAAGTTCCACTAGCTAATGCAGTAAATGCTATAACATAAGGATTTATTCCTGAAATAGTATGAGAAGTACAAAAGTTTAGTCTTCTGACTGATTCATGAACAATAGATTACCAATCATCCACAAGTTATGGGCTTATGGCAAAAAACACTACCTGTGACACAACTTATGAGATCAGTGAGTTGTGTTACAATGTAAGCTATCGCACTTATGAAAATTAAGGAACAAATGAAGGCAACCCAGCCATGAGCAATGTTATATGGAGGGACAAATGCAAATAATAGTCTCCAGGGAGCAAGAAGTAATTGCCAGAATATTCTTGGCAGTCGCAAATAGATGTTGTTCAGTTTTCTTGATTCTGTGCTTTCGAGCTATTCACAAAAAAAAAAAAAAAAAAAAAAAAAAACATCACAAATATGAATAACCTATCTTGATTACAACCAATTTAAAGTGTATAAAATACAATACCTTGACTGAGTCTACAAATTGTTGCCTCCAAAGTGTAAAAACTGGCTGAACTTCTGCAACCATGTTCTCTTGACAATCCTTATTAGAGGATTCAGGAGTTTCATTAATTCCAGAGACTTGTTGATACAATGGACCTACACAGTGAGATCTCAGGATTGAGAAATTTTAATTTAAAAGTTGATATAAAGATACTGAAATAGTGGAAATCTCCTGAAGAAGTTTGACCAAAGACATTCATCATCATAAGGAACTTTGGATAAGTACCTACGCTATTTCCTGTTTCTGAATGTATGGAGAAAATATCAACAACGTCTCTGTTTTCATCTTCACCAAGATGAAGTATTTCAGAGTAGTCATCACAGAGACCACTATCAAGCTTGCATGCAACAGGCTCCGCTGGCACCCAGTCCTCTGGTCTCTCACTTCTTGGCCTTGGAACATACAACAAGAAATGAAGGCAGACTATTAAGGAAACTAAACCTACATTTTATTGATTGCAGAGAAGAAAAAAACAGAAATTTAAGATGTTGAAATTCACAGAAAAAGAGAAACACTTACAAAGGAAGAGAAATGTATGGCCACTGCTTGTCTTGAGCATAAGCATGTATCAGCAGTAATCCGTACTGTAGTACTGTCAATAAGGCCTCCCATAGCGTAATCACATTTGGCGTCCATACCTGCAGCATTAACTATTTAGTAGAGCATTTCACCTCTAGATCTAGTAAATCAGAAGTCCTAACCCAATACTGGATCATTTGGGTTTATTTAATCATAAAGTCCATAAAAGAAAAATATCATCTACCGATGGCTGTTAACATTCTGTATATTGAATGCAATTGTGTTATTGCAAAGGATGTCAATCATTATTTTGTTTCATGATGACCAACAGGCCATCAACGGAAACATTTTGACATTTCCAAAAAAAAAGAAAAAGGAGAAAAAAAAATGGCCTATGATTCACCAGTATATTCTACATCTGATATCTTAGGGTTTTAAAAAAAAAAATCCTCCTCTTCTTAGTTCAGGAAGGAAAAAATAAGTTTTTATGGTTAATCAAATATACACAATAGTTACCTCTAGAATTATATACAACCAAATATATGCCCAAAAAGACCAGAAGAGCTCAACTAGCCAGACTCATATATCAGCAATCTTTTTCAGCTCTCCAGCTTTAGGAACTACCACACAGACAGCATGGATGGGGAAAAGGTCAAATGCAGCAGAACCAACTAGTGTTCCAGGACCCAAACCTATAAACAGAAGAAACAGCAAAACCATTATGAACTATGAATATAAGCTGACTTGAAGTTAAAACTTCGTGGAAAGAAAAGAAAATTTGAGAAAAAAAAATCATTGTAGATATGCTATGAGCAGTAATTAAAAGAAGGGAGAGAGCACACTTCAACAAATAATTATTATCAAAATTTCAGTGGATTCCACTGTTGACTCCAATTACAAGATAGGTTTTGGGTGATCATATAAGTATATCACAACCGGGCTGAGAGTTTCACTGACACTTCAACTGATGGATAACTTGCAATTCTCTTACTTAAACTGCAGATACAAGATTTGACCTTTTCCCCCTCATTTTATCACCTTCTCAAGAAAGAAAATTTGATATCATGAGTTTATAGCTGCTTACACCCTGTTATTGAACGCATGAAGTTTCTGGCAGATACTACCACAATCCTCATGTGTACAATTTGATGCATGCTATGAAGATATAACACACTGAAAGTAGAGATAATGTGACAGAAAACAAATACAATTTGATGCAGCAGAAAAATCGAATGGCAATGAAACCAAAATGTCAAAAACAAAAGACCCCTATATTATTCAGTGAGTTCTCTGAAAAACAAACCTCCAGCATAGAGACTCCCAATGTTTCGTATAGCGTCAATAGTAGCTAATGATATTTGAGGAAAGCTGGTACCAAAGGCCAGCAGGCTAATGTCTGCAATGGTGAAGTTCCACACTTTCTCATGCCTAATAACTTCATCACCAGAGTAAGGATCAATATGGACCACTTTCCGCGTGTGGCTCACAACACTCTCCATGGATCGGAAAAAACGAGCAGTAATAGCTGATAATCCAAGGAAACAGTAAGCAAGACCAGCAAAATATAAGAATGCCCGGACACCACTCCCCAGAGCAGTTTCGCTCTCGAAAATCAAGTAGCTTCCACATGCTTCCAGCCCAATTGTTCTAGGAACTTCAGGCATTCTTCCTGGTCCTTATTTGCTCAAACTGCTTACAGTTCAAAATCTCAACAAAAGGAACAGCACCTGATCCACATAAAAAACTTGGTCAAAAAAATTAGCTCAATATCAATGAGTCCATCACAAAAGACTGAAAATTTATCTCTGAACACACAATTCTGCATTCTATATATCTCTACTTCTCTACTTCTCTACACACAATTTGGACCCAGAAAGAAATTTGACTTGCCAATGAAGGAGACTAATGTTGCTAATGAAGGAGACTAAACCCAGAAAGAAATTTGACTTGCCAACGAAAGTTTAATAAAAATCAGCAAACTAATGTTGAACAAAACTCGATCGGATTCCAATGAAGGAGATAAGGGAGATAATAAGACCAACCTGAAAGTCGCCGGCTAGACCTGCCGGCGTGGAGTGAGGACCAATCGAGAAGCGGCACTTGGGTGTCAATTCCGATAGATTGGGATAAGGGAAACGTGCATGGATTGGATTGGAAGGTCTAAAACTCTAGTTTAGGATTTATCATAATTCATGGTTGGGTTCGATTAGGCGGTGGAATGTGATTCATGTGTTTCCTTTGCTTGGTTTGGCTGAAACTTAAATACGTAATTAGACCCAGCAGAGACCAAACTGAAATCAGGTCCATGTCATGCTTCAATGATTAGGTCCCAGACAAAGACCACGATTGAGCACAACAACTTGAGCTGCACAAGCTACAATCTAAAATTAGATTATTATGGAAGATTTGATATGTCCCTATAAAAGATTGACAATTTATGTGGGTTGGGATCAGCGTGATTCAGAAAATGTCCAATCACTTTTACCCTTATACAGTGTGCTGCAACAGTGGGGAACTTTCACCATCTCAAACGTGGCGTGCTTAAATTTATCTATCTATGCCTGATGCACCACAAGATTTGATTTGATTTGATATTCCCCCAAATGTTAGATAGAGAATATATATGTGCTTAACAATTCAGGTGATGGTGAAGGCGAAGCTTCAAATCATAATTGGGAGTGGAAGAATTCCTAACTAGGAACTGCAGTACTATCATGCAACACAAATTTGGCTAGAAATAAAGTTCTACTTCAAGTTGCCATCCAGGGTGTGAAAAGTTATACATGCAATGTTTGTATATAAGTATGAACAACAAGTGTGGGCTCTATCTTCCTTGTCCATTATAATTGGAACTTGGAACGAAACAAATTTTATGAATCTTGTATGACAAACTTGGATAATATCCAACAAGGTGAGCTTCATCGGTTTGGTTTGGTTTCCTAATTTGGAGGATATGGCATGATAGGATCATAGGAACCTTTGTGTTCATATTATGCATAAACATTGGGAACCTAAGTGAAAGGATTAATGATTTGATACGAAAGTTTTCTTTTATTTCTTGCTCTTATTGACGACGAAATTGCAATGGTGTTGCATAACGCATAAGGATTTGCATCTTATGCCTTCAAATACAAGGTACAACAAATTTGGCATGAAAAATACTCCAGTATGGTTACATTTTTATCCTTTTTGACGTGTATGTTATGGCTTCTCATCCTCAAACCTTTGTACTATTGAGCCATATCAACGAAATCCCTTCTATGAGTTCTATCAATAAAAAGAAGAAACCAGTTAAGGTGGTTGTGAACTTGTGATAAGCGTGATTAGGAGTTGTCTTATAATTTACCCTCTTAGTGTAGGCAAGGTCACTGGTCACATGAGACACAAATGTCTTTGGGGAAACTGAAAATTATATGGTAGATTGAATGTTTTGATCCGAGAATAATAATGAAGGATTTTCTTATAATTTACCAATAATCTTTACAAGAGCATAGTCCTTCCCTGAAATGATGAAACCGGTTGCAATCTCGAATGACAATTTCTCGATTGAACTCCTGGGAAATCATCTTCATGGCATCGTGACAATCGCAGCATATCCTCAAATTTTTTACTATTCGAATTGGTGTACCAGGACTCGTCTTCAAAAAGCAGAAAGCAAGTGCCAATTTTTCACTGTGAAATGACAGAGCCAGCTCCTTTCCTTCCTCATCAAGCTGCAGCAATGCCTCACTTGTATCTCCCACAAAACCTCTCATCTTTAACCTCTTCATGATCTCATCAAGCATCATGTATATCTCTCGAGTTTCAGGGTGAGAATCATCCCCCACGAAAAATTCATGAAGGACACCTCCAACCTCAACCAAACTACAGCCAGGAACTTTCTTGATGCCCCTCTCCTCCATAAGATTTCTCACACGTCTCACTTCACTCCATTTCCCCATCTTTGCATACACATTCGATAACATTACGTATGCAGCACTATTAGTTGGATCCAACTGAATTAACTTGTTCAGCGCATTCTCACTTGTTTCTATGTCCCTGTGCATCCTAGCTCCACTTAGTAGAGCTCCCCACACAAGCACATCAGGCTCCATTGGCATAGATATCACCACTTTCCATGCGTCTGAAATCATCCCAGCTCTTCCATAAAGATCAACAATGCAACCATAGTGCTGGATTAAAGGCTTAATACCAAACTCTTCATCCATCCTCCTAAAATACTCTTTACCTTCATTTACCAGACCCCCATGAACACAAGCACAAAGAACACCAACAAAAGTCACAGCGTTAGGCCTCACACCATAGTTGATCATGTTAGCAAATAATTCGAGAGACTCCATACCATGTCCATGCATGGCGAGTCCCGATATCATTGAACTCCAGGCCATCACATCCTTATGAGGTCCCATATTACCAAAAACCCTCCTTGCTCTCTCAATACTTCCACATTTCGCATACATGTTCATCAACGCAGTCCCTAGCATGACATCAACTCTCATCCCAGATTTATCAATATAAGCTTGAACCCATTTCCCATGCTCAAGTGCACCCAATCTTCCACAAGCCAAAAGCACGCTCGACATGGTAACTCATTAGGCCTCACACTATCCAACATCTGCATCTCACGAAACAACGCAAGTGCTTCCTTATAACCACCACACATTACATAGGCCTTTATCATACAGCTCCAAGTGATCACATTTCTCTTGGGCATTTCATCGAACACCTCTCGCGCAGCATCGATCAACCCCACTTTCGCATACGCATCGATAATCGAATTCCAAGATGGCAAATCCGGTTTGGTAATTCCATCGAACACCTGGCGTGCAAGCATCAAGTTGCCACAAGCCGAGTACACGTGAATAAGAGAGGTCTGGACAAACGGGTCCTGATCGAACCCGAAGAGAAGAACTTGGGCGTGGATTCGCATTCCTGATTGGAGATAAGGAATGGAATTGAAGGACTGAAGGAGAAAAGGGAAGGTGCGGTTATCGGGTTGAACTCCATTTAAGCGCATTCGAGTGAAGATGGAGATAGGGGAGTGAGTTGGGGTTTTGGATTGGACATGGGCTCGGATGAGGGTGTTCCAAACGAAGGGTTCGGGTGTGGGATGGGAAAGATTGAGACTTGGGTGTGTGTGAGATATGAGCTTTGAAGAAGCTCGCATATTTCCCACTTGCGCCGCATAGCGGGAAACTATTCAAAACGTCTAAACTTTAAAGCAGCATTCGGCTTTATGTGCTCTTTGTAGGGATTTGCTTTCTGTAGTTTAGGCCTGCCTTCCAAGCTTTGGTAACCCACTTTTATTCTTTCCGATTTACGGTGGGTTTGATTTTTTTAGACTACGACTATAGAGAAATTGAATTTTATAATTTTGAAATAAAAAATTATAATTAGTAATCGTTGTTCAGTTATATTTGAGATTTAGCATCTCTGTTATGAATTTGGTTTTAACTATATCTTTGATTTTCATAAAAAAACTATAACTATTTGATTTTCCGAGATACAAACTATACCTATTTGATTTTCCAAAAAAAAAGAAAAAAAAAACTATAGCTTTGATTTCAATTATGGTCACTTATGCTAGATTTCATCAAATTGCAAAGATTTTGGCCAATTTTCTCCCCAAGTCTTTCTGTTTGAACCAAAAATAAGATCATATTCAAAATTCTCCTAGGCTCTGGCAGGAGTGGACTGATTCCCAACACTAAATGCACAGCTTAGTCTGCACAGGCTTTAGTAATGTAGGTCTGCACTTGCTTGTAGAAACTTCAATTACTAACATAATGACACAACCCAAAAGAGGAAGCCTGCCTGAGCAAATCTTTGAACATTTAAACTCTTGCTTCTTCTTTGGTGAAAGTTACCAAAAGAAGTACCGTGACTCTGTAAGGGTTTCAGCTGCCACCCTTAAATATATTTAGTTATTTACAATATACTAAATGGTAGAAGTCAATGTCAGCAAAGTAAAGTTGCTTATCAGAAGGACAAGGATGTTGCTTTGAGTTTGAAGTAGCTTTATTTGATACGGAGTTTGAAGTAGCTGTTAGGCATGATACATACAAAACTTGGGCAGGTGCAAAACATAAAGGATGTGAAGGTAAGTTGTTTTTGGCTCTTCCTACAATTCTGCTAGTTTCCTATTTTGACTAGGAGTATTCATTTACTCATTGATTTACTATATACTTCTCTATATTGATAACCATATATTAGGAAACAAGATATGTCTTTCTTCTTAAACAGATTCTGATTTATCTTTGACGAAATTAACTCCTGCATTCTTGGATCTGATGTACATCACATATTGAGGGGGAGACTTCCTCTATATATACCGAGCCAAGTGAAAGAAGAAAACAGAGCTTTTGATTTCATTTTTATCTATTTGTGCAGCATAGTTCTGCAGCTACATGTTCTTGATCTATACTTGTGTATTCGATCATTTTAGAACAAACTTTATCATTGATAGTTAGATGCTTTGATAGACTGATACAAGTTAAATATCAAGTCAGCAAGTTGTATGCTTACAAAGAGATTGTGTAAAATATCTCGACTTGTGATCTTGTATTTTCATCCTTCATAGTGGATTCGTGTAGACTACGTAATTGGTCTCGCAGTGTTTTTAATCTCGTTGAGATTTTCACTGTTGTTAACAAATCCTTGTTCTTCAATTTCTTACTTTGCTGTCTTACTTTGCTGTTTTACTTTATCTCTTCATTTTAGTACTTTCAATTGGCATCAGAGCCTAAGACAATCTCTTACTGTTGTCTCGATCCTGAAAATGGAGAGATCTAGTGTCAATGCACCTCCTCCGTTTGATTCGGATGATTTCAATGATTGGAAATGCATGATGAAAACCTACATCCATGCCATGGATGCTAGATCCTGGCATTGCATAAAAACTGGTTGGTCCCATCCTACAAAAGATGATGATGAGGACTCAACAAAGCAGGTTCTTAAGCCCATAAATGAATGGGATGAAAAAGAAAAAGCTCTCGGTGAAGCTGAACATAAAGCTCGCAATGCTTTAAACCTGGCTCTATCAAAAAATGAAAGAGTTCATGTCATGCACTGTGAAACATCAAAAGAAGCCTGGGAAGCTTTAGAAATTGTTTTTGAAGGAAGCAAGAAAGTTAGAGCACAAAAACTGCACTTACTATCTCGTGAATTTGAACTCATGCAGATGGATGAGGATGAAACTATAGATAGTTTTCATAAACGTCTTACTCTTCTTGCTGGAAAATGCCAGGGTTTACAAAAACCAATTCCTTCAGATGAACTTGTAAAGAAATTTCTCAGGGCACTTCCTGACAGATTTGCTCAGAAAGTTACCTCAATTCATGAGGTCCAAGATGTAGACACTTACTCTTTAAATGAGCTTGTTGGAAATCTCAAAACTCATGAACAAGAATTAAATTCAAAACTGCAAAAGAAACCAAAAAATATTGCTTTCAAAGTCACTCAAAAAACTGATAAAAAGGAAGATAGTTATACTGCAGCAGACTATGCTCTTTTGACTAAAGAGTTCAGAAAAATTTTAAATCTTAAGAATGCCTCTAGAGGAAAGTTCTCTTCTGAAAATAGATCTAACACTTCTGTTGATAAATCGTCAAAGTTTGGCAGGTCTGATCAAAGGAAATCTGGTTCCAAACCAAAATGCTTTGAATGTGGTGGAGTTGGTCACATTGCAAATGACTGTGGAAACAATAAATTCAAAGAAAGAGAGAAAAAGGCCTTAAAGAGTTCCTGGAGTGATGATGATGAAGATAAAGAAGAAAAAAATATTGCCTTTATTGCCTCCTATAATTCTGATCTTTCAGATGAAGATGATGTTTCTTTATCTGACCAATTTGTTGATTTTGATAATACTGACCTCGATAACATGTACTCTAAACTATGTTCTATGTCTGAATGTATGAGTGAGAAAGTCTTGCTGCTTGAGTCTCAGGTCTTGGTTCTTACACAGGAAAAGGAAAAATTAGAGTCAAAATCCAAGAAGGATCAACTTTGCTGGGATTCAGAAAGACAAAAGCTGAACAAAGAACTGCATCATCTAAAGTCCTCCTCTCCCAAGCAGGATCTTGAGTATATTACTGAGATCATGGATCTAAAAAATCAAGTAAAGAGGTACGTAACTCAAAATAATCTTCTGTATGCTGATATTGATTCTCTGCATGAAAAGCTTGATGATGCTAACACTAAATTAAATAAATTCCAGTTAAGCTCTAAGGCTGTTGATGAACTACTTTCTAACTCTAGATCTTACAATGATATGTCTGGTCTCGGGTTCACTAAAACCAGTACAAAAATTGTAGAAAATAAACCTATGGAGACTAAAACACTTGATACTCCTTTTACTGTCTCTGAGTTATCTGAATTTAACTCAACTGAATCTACCTCATCTCTGAATCATGCTATTCATGGTACAAAAAACAATCTCAAATTCACTCCTATTTGTCACAACTGTGGTATTACTGGGCATATTAGACCTATGTGTCCAAACTTGTTAAAATCTGTTCCATCTGACAATACTCACATGTTTAAGGTTCTTCAAAAACAGCTGAATGAACAGTTGTCTATGATAAATAGACTTACTGAGCACATATCCATTCCTAAAGAAACCACAAATTCAAATGGCGTTTTTGATTCACCTGATCTGATATGCCTTATGGCAAGTGTTAGTAAAAATGAAATTGATCCAACTGTTGCTGTATGTTGTGTTGCCTTAACTGCTCTTACAGATAAAGAGCCTGATATGTGGTATATGGACAGTGGCTGTTCAAAGCATATGACAGGTAACAAGAAATGGTTTACTAGTTTTGAAAATGATTTTCCAAGTGGCAGTGTTACTTTTGGTGATGGAAGACGTGCAAAAGTCCTTGGTAAAGGCAGTGTAAGCACACCAAATATTCCTCTATTAAAAAATGTTTACCTTGTTGATGGATTAACTGCAAATCTTATGAGTGTTAGTCAATTATGTGATGAACATGAGAATGTCTGGTTTAACAAGAAAAGATGTATTGTCCTTGACTCGGATCAGAGATGCATCATGGGAGGAACAAGAGAAAATGACAACTGTTACCATGTATATGCTAACAAAGACTTTGAATTGCAAACCTGTCTTATTACTACTGCTGCAGATGATCACACAATTCTATGGCACAGGAAATTGGGACATGTAAATTTTCAAGACCTGGTCAAACTCTCCTCAAAACAATGTGTTCGAGGATTACCAAAACTGTCAGCTAAAACAAATCCTGTCTGCAGAGGATGTAAACTGGGAAAACTAACAAGATCTCCTCATCGAACTATTAATGCCACATCTTCCTCAAGAATTCTTGAATTGCTTCACATGGACCTGATTGGTCCTGCTTCTCCTGAAAGCTATGGAGGCAAGAGCTACATTCTGGTAGTTGTTGATGACTACTCACGTTTTACCTGGGTTTTATTCTTAAAAGATAAAAGTGAAACTTTTGAAAAATTTTTAAACCTGAGTCTTCAACTTTCAAATGAAAAGAAATCTTCTAGTCTTTCAATAACACGAATCAGATCTGATAATGGAACTGAGTTCAAAAATAAAAACTTTGATGATTTCTGCAATAAATATGGTATAGTCCATGAATTTTCTGCCCCAATTACTCCACAGCAAAATGGGGTAGTTGAAAGGAAAAATCGTGTACTGTTGGACATGGCAAGAGTTATGCTTCATTTTGCAGGTATAAAATCCATTTTTTGGGCTGAAGCAGTAAGCACTGCTTGTTACACAAGCAACCGAGTTTTCCTAAGGACAGGTGAGAATAAAACCCCATACGAGTTATGGAAAGGTAAAATTCCTAACATCAGCTACTTTCATGTATTTGGAAGTCCTTGTTACATTTATAAAGATAGAAAAGATCTAACAAAATTTGAATCACGCAGTGACCATGGTGTTTTTCTTGGTTACTCCTTAAATAGTAGAGCTTTCAGAGTCTACAATAGAGAAACAAAAAATATTATTGAATCAATTAATGTATCTGTTGATGACTTCTTTGAAAGACATGTTTCAGATTCTCCTGAAATCTTTCCCTTGGCAGACAGTGATGCTGAGACTGACACCACTGAAAAAGGCAATACTATTGATGATCAAATCTATAATACTGAAACAAAATTTCAACCTGGATATAGACAGGTGCAAAAGGATCATTCTACAGCTGATGTTATTGGCAGTATTTCTGATGGGATCATGACCAGAACTAGAGCTGGTTCTAAAATCAAGGAGGATAATACATCTGATATAGATATCAATCATCTTGCTTTTCTAACATTTATTGCAGTGCACAAGAAAGTATCAAAAACTATTAAAACCTTCGGTTATGTATCCACCTTAGAACCAAAAACGGTTAATGAAGCTATGAAAGATGATGACTGGATAAATGCTATGCAAGATGAGCTGAACCAGTTCACCAGGCACAATGTGTGGGATTTGGTTCCTAGACCTGAGACAGGTAATGTTGTTGGTACAAAATGGATCTTTAGAAACAAAAGTGATGAAAAGGGGAACATCACAAGAAACAAAGCTCGTCTTGTTGCTCAAGGATACTCTCAGATTGAAGGGCTTGATTACGATGAGACCTTTGCTCCTGTTGCTCGCCTTGAATCTGTGAGACTTCTTCTCTCTATTGCATGTCATCTTAGTTTTAAATTATATCAAATGGATGTTAAAACTGCTTTTTTAAATGGACTTCTTGAGGAAGAAGTTTTTGTTGAGCAACCTAAAGGCTTTGTTGACATACAATATCCAAATCATGTCTACAAATTAAAAAAGGCTCTCTATGGACTCAAGCAAGCCCCTAGAGCTTGGTATGAACGTCTTTCAACTCACCTAATGGAAAGTGGTTACAAACGAGGGTCTGTGGACAAAACATTTTTTATAAAACACACTGGTCAGGATTTTGTTATTGCTCAAATCTATGTAGATGACATTGTGTTTGGTTCTACCTCTGATAAACTCACTAAACATTTTCAGCATGTTATGGAAACAGAGTTTGAAATGTCTATGGTTGGTGAACTAACCTTCTTTCTTGGCCTGCAAGTTTCTCAACTTGACAATGGCATGTTTTTATCTCAGTCTAAGTATGCAGAAAATCTTGTCAAGAAATTTGGCTTGGACTCCAAGAAGAAAGTGCTAAATCCTATGAGCACAACTATAAAATTAACTGAGGACATTGATGGCATTTCTGTTGATCATACTCTTTACAGGAGCATGATTGGCAGCTTGTTATATCTCACTGCAAGCAGACCGGATCTGTGTTACTGTGTTGGTGTCTGTGCACGTTTTCAGGCTAATCCCAAAGCATCACATCTTGATGCAGTCAAACGAATTATCCGATATGTTGCTAACACCATACATTGTGGGATTTTTTACACTAATGACACAAATGTTGAGATTGCAGGCTATTCGGATGCAGACTGGGGAGGAAATCTAAAAGACAGAAAAAGTACATCTGGTGCCTGTTTCTTTGTTGGAAATAACCTCGTTGCCTGGCACAGCAAAAAGCAAAACTGCATTTCCCTTTCTACTGCTGAAGCTGAGTACATTGCAGCTGGGAGTTGTTGTACACAGCTGCTTTGGATGAAACACATGCTTGATGACTATGGCATCAAGCAAGGTACAATGTCAATCTTTTGCGATAACACCAGTGCTATAAATATATCAAAAAATCCTGTTCAGCACTCACGAACTAAGCACATTGATCTACGTTTTCACTTTATTCGTGACTTAGTTGAAAAGAAAATTCTTGCTCTATGTTTTGTGTCCTCTGAACATCAATTAGCTGATCTCTTCACCAAACCATTGGATACGGATCGATTTGTTACTCTGAGAAATGCTTTAGGGGTAATGGAAATTCCTACTCTGAGATGAAGCTCAAAAATACTATGAAAATCTGAGCAAGGATATCTGATCTTAGCTTATCTTAACTTACTCGGTTCAGGTTATTAATTTTCTTTTCATTACTCAGTTTTGTATCTTACTCAGGATCACTTACTACTCGTCCCTTCTACATTCTTAAGTCTGATTTCATGCTTTCTATTTTGGGCACATGGCAGCTTCTAAATATGTTCTTATTACAAACTGTATTCTGGTGTGGTTGAACAAAAATTTACTTCACTGTTGCCCTTCAAAATTATGTCTTTGGCAACCTGTCCAAGCTATTCCTAAAGTAATCATGCTGCAAGTCACTCATGAATGATTTCGGTTATGAGGAGAAACGGGAATGGTTTGGACATCTGGAGGATGTATGTGCAAAACGGCTTGAGTTGTCAGCTTTGTGATATCCTTGTTATATCTAATACCCTAAAATCAACTGATTTGGGAGTATTGCTTTGAACAACTCGTTACATAAGCTCACATAAAAAATTGTTATCCAGATGTTATAAGGGGGAGATATGTCGTGAAACGTTGTCTGAATACAGTTCCTATTATTATTACTTGCTGCTCACACAAACACAATGCATGAGATAAGACTTCTTCTGTCAAGGGTTTTTCGTACATTGGTTAATTGAGTACATTACACTAACTGAGATCTGAAACCATCTTTATTCCTGCCTTCCGAGTAATCTTTTGATGATTTTGCTATGCAGAAAATCTCTCAGTCTCAACCTTATCCATATGCTTCCGCTCTCTAATCTCTGATTTCTCGGGGAACCAAATCGTTTCAGATTCTTGTTTATTGTGAAATCTTTATAGTTTATTTTTCTGTTAGTCTCTTTAGATTCGTATTCTTTCTTCCTTTTTAAGACGTCTCAGTTTCCTTAGGAGTCTTGCTAGGGTTTCTTCTCGACGCTTGGTTGTCTCTATATATTCTCGGCTTCTCTCTTCCTAACATTCATTCTCTTTTTGCGTGTTTTTTTTTTTTTTTTTCTTCTAACTTTTCTACTCAGTGTGTAGACATGGCTAGCAACAGGAGGGTTTATGTGTATCAGGATTCCTGGCGATGGACTCCTACTGAACGTGAAATCATGATGAGGCAAGCCGGGTTCAGATCTGCTGAAGATGATCACCCTGCTCCTCCTGACGAAGATGTTGTAGATCTTGCTCAACGTTTCAACATGCTCGATGACCGCTTCAATCGACTGGATTACCAGTTCGAGCTTTTACATCGAAGTTTTGCTGCTCTTGCATCTAGGGTTTCACATCTACTTCATTCCCTTGGCCAGGATCCCTCTGAGTTTGACTCATCTTCCAAGAAGTCTCTCTCCCCCGAACGTTGGAATGCCCCTCAAGTTCGTGTTGGTGATCCTCTCTGGGATGCTATCTGTGCACGTGCTGAGGAATCCTGTGCAACCAAAACGCAGGACAAAGAGGTTGACTGGTCTGCTATTCCTGCTAGTGCATGGTCTACTTCTATGACTGAAGCACAAGATCTCAATCGATGGAATATTCAGAAATCCTATGGTCCCTCTGCTGTCCGGTATCATTATGCTGATGGCACTTATGAAGATGTCCCTTATGTCCTTCCATCCAAAGGGGGAGATGATGCTGCTGGACCTTCAAATGGTTCTGGAAAATAGTTTCCTGCAGTTCTTTCTATGTCTCTTTATAAACTTTTAGCTTCTTTTTCTCGAACAATTTTTGGTTGTAATGTGCATAAGCACAGATTGGTATTTTTGTTTATTATTTCTTCTAGCTTGGTAAATAACTTTCTTTGTGATCTTCTCTGGAAAGGATGATTATTGATCCAAGAAGATTCACACTATTAGTCGTATGATAAGTTTCTAGTTTATCTGTTTTCTTCCTTCTCTTCTTCTTTAATTCATAAATCCTTTAGTTGCAGGTCCATCGTATCGTATTGTATGGAAGGCCAAAGGGGGAGATTGAAGGTAAGTTGTTTTTGGCTCTTCCTACAATTCTGCTAGTTTCCTATTTTGACTAGGAGTATTCATTTACTCATTGATTTACTATATACTTCTCTATATTGATAACCATATATTAGGAAACAAGATATGTCTTTCTTCTTAAACAGATTCTGATTTATCTTTGACGAAATTAACTCCTGCATTCTTGGATCTGATGTACATCACATATTGAGGGGGAGACTTCCTCTATATATACCGAGCCAAGTGAAAGAAGAAAACAGAGCTTTTGATTTCATTTTTATCTATTTGTGCAGCATAGTTCTGCAGCTACATGTTCTTGATCTATACTTGTGTATTCGATCATTTTAGAACAAACTTTATCATTGATAGTTAGATGCTTTGATAGACTGATACAAGTTAAATATCAAGTCAGCAAGTTGTATGCTTACAAAGAGATTGTGTAAAATATCTCGACTTGTGATCTTGTATTTTCATCCTTCATAGTGGATTCGTGTAGACTACGTAATTGGTCTCGCAGTGTTTTTAATCTCGTTGAGATTTTCACTGTTGTTAACAAATCCTTGTTCTTCAATTTCTTACTTTGCTGTCTTACTTTGCTGTTTTACTTTATCTCTTCATTTTAGTACTTTCAGGATGAAATCAATGTTGGACTATCCCTGCACTATAAAGCCTCCCTCTATCTACAGTTCTACACACACAGACAGACATAACCTCATTACTCAGAGCTTAGAAATTCAGTTCTAAAGGTTGTCATTCCTCGTCTCCTTCTCCTTTTCCTCTTAATCTCTATCGAGCTCCGTTGTAATGGTGCTTGATAGAGATTAAGTAGGATTTGGAGAAGGTGAAGGAGGAGTGTCAACATTTAGGACTAGCTCCAGTTCCTATCTGTTCCTTTTCTATTCTAAACTGTGCACTTCAATTAGATTTATTCATAATCTTGATTTGTAGTTTGTGTTTGCAGATTTTTCATCAAGCAAATGGAGGATATACTGCAGATATCAAGGACCAAATGAAGATTTTTTCTGCAGCTGCCATTGATTTTCTTGATATGGTTGGTCCAAATTTGTTTTGTTAAAATTCATATATGATTTTCTTGATTCGTGGTTGGTCCAAAGAAGGTTCAGGCTTGTTGATTCGTTATATTTGTGTTAGGTTTGTGACTTTGTGTTACGTATCCTCGGTTTCATGATCTCTTCAAAGTTATGGTGTAGTCCCTGTGTTTTATTGCATAGCAGCCCAAAACCGATGATCTGGGAGTGAGTGGTTTGGAAACTTTAATGAAGGTAAACTGAGTTATCTGAGTTATAAGAGGTTTAACAATAATATTAAACAAGAAATTAGCAATCTTCAGAGCAAAAGCCTCCGTGTATAAGTTAACGGTTTGAATGCAGTCATGCAAATTAACGATGATGAAATTGAGCAAGTCCATATGATGATATCAATGAAGCCTGGCTGCCAACCGAGAAAACACCAATACTACTGCTAGAGTGCTAGGTGGTAGTCCGTAACAAAATCCCTAGATAGTATAAACTATGGCTTTGGCTACACTGATAAATCACAGTAAATTGTCAATGCACTACAGAGGTGAGATTTATGGAATGAGAGAGATGGTAGGTGAACACTGCTATGCGTATCTTGTAAAGTGTGAACTGGTCTTATACTACTTCACCTGTGGTTCTGGTCTTGTAGTCTGTGAAAACTCTTGAACGAAATATATATATATATATATATATATATATATATAGACAGGACCTAGAGAGGACATCTTCAAACTTGCTAATAGTGCGGATTTTCATTTTTGACCCACTTTTCGAGTTTGAGCGTCTTAACGATTACCAAATTGGCTGAAATTTTGCAGCGATGATCTACACAATATTATCTAGATACTACACGATGGAGATGAGAAAATTCAATCTAAAAGTGGGTCAAAAATGAAAATCCCTACTATAACTCAAATTTGAGAACATCCTCTCTAGATCCTATATATATATATATATATGATTTTTTTCAGGTGCGGACGTCCGCACCGTGCGGATGCGGCGTTTCCGGCCACCGGCGAGGCGGCGACGCCGTATCCGGCCGGTGGCCGGAAACGCCGCATCCGCACCGTGAACAGTGCGTGCGGACGTTCGTAGTCGAGAAGCTCTATATATATATTGCAATAACCAGCACTAACCATGCCAGAAAGATAATGATGATCAAAATCTTAATTTCAGTACAAAGACTCCTAGAGAAGCTTAATACCATAGCAGGATAAAGGTCGACAGATCGATAACACAGAAAACACGACCATGATACGTCCTTGAGCTAAGCTTATTGAGGACTTGCTCAAAATAGGGAAATGAAACTGATTTCTCAGTCTTCCTCCGGCAATACACCTTGCCGTCCTTGTTGGATGCAATCACAAGAAGCCTATCACCGACATTGTGCTGCTTCAAGTTCTTCTTGGTCCATTATTTTAGATCCTTAAGAACTCATGTCAAGTGTACAAATAGGCATCAGATAAAGATACAAAGATTACATTTTACAATGAATAAGAGCAAGTCGCATTCACTTAAAGTGAGAAATCCACAAAGCCAGCAGGTATATTGGTTCATGCGGAATTGACATTTAAAGGTTGCTCTGTCTTTTCCATCTTCCATGTTAAACATACTAATGTGGAGTGTCTACGCAGTAAAGTTGATACAATCCTATCATAGCTAGCAGTCAAATACCGTCCTTCGCGGATTAGCTAAAGAGCAAAAGGAAGGAGGCGGTATGGAGAAACTAATTCTGAGATAAACTAATTCTGAGATATCCCTTCTTCTGCTTTAACTCATTCTGATCTACGCTTAAACCAAACCAGGTAACAATGACAGAATTCTGGACAGACTAAACATGCATCACATCCAATAAGATTTAGGTCAACCAATCCGTCAACGTGGAAAATCTTATATCCAATCAACTCCAAGTTCTTCAATCAGAATCTATGGGCACATTTGGTTTGAGGGTATGATGCAGGGTAGAATTTGCAGAACAAACTGTATCAGTCAATCATAATCATAAACTTAATAAACAGAAAGACAATGTGATTATCAAAAACGAAATCTCAGTACAAAATACTCTCAAAGATAAACTTAATTTCACTGTCAAGCCCAAATAAAAGTCTATCAAGCCAGGGGAAAACACGATAAGTTCTAACACTAAGCTTAATGGATAGTGCATCAAAATAGAAAGCTGATTTCTCAGTCTTCTTCCTCGCCCTCATTCTCAGCAATGTTGAAGTATCTCAATTCATACACATTGCGGTCCTTGTTTGATGCAATCACACGGAGCCAATCCCTCACATTGTGCTTCTTCAAGTATTTCTTGGTCAAGTACTTGAGATACCTGCAATGTCAAGGTATCAGAACAATGTTATACACTGACAAAAACCGAGCATAGGACTATTTCCCCATTGACATGACACCTAATCTACTTTTCCAACTGAAATCAAAACTGCTAACAACACAAGGGTCACAGACATTCCACAATAAATTGCTGCAACTAGGGTTCAGGCAAAACACAGATAGTCCACAAAATCAGTACAGTAAGCTCAAACCCCAATTAATGCAACCTTCTTTGTGCATAATCCAAAGCCAACAAAAGAGATGAGGAACTGTTTACAATATTTGCTCACATGTTAAGCAATTCACACGGTGATACCAAAGAAAACCTCATATAAGCTAACAACTTTGTCCACTCTAAAGCAGTAGCGAACCACAACCTTTACTACGCAAGTTTATAACTTCAATTGACTATAACAACCCCAAGCTTCCTAGTTCAACAGTTTGCTTAGCGGTACGACATTACAGTGAGCTAATGCAAGAATGCCAGTGTTACAGCATAAACAAATACCAGAACCAAATCGATTTCGACAGAAAAGCAGTTAGAAACTAAACCATATGCATATAGTGGACTCGGTTAATACTACCAGATCTGTAAAACTAGTCAACAAGGAAAGCAGTAGAAGCAAAAGTACCTCTTGGAGAAGGTGGAGTCAGAAGTGACGGTGATCTTGTTCTTCTCACGAGTGACGGTGACAGAGTCGCCGAGAGCTCCGGCCTTGCCGCCGACCTTGATTCGCTCCTGAAGGAACTTCTCCAGTGATGCAATGTCCATGATCTTATCCTCCACCGGCTTCCCGCAGTCAATCACGAATGAAGCTCCCTTCTTCTTCCCCTTGGCTCCGGTAATAGCTCCGCGACTCATTTTCGCTTCTGCAATTCAATACAATAACCAGATCAAATCTCAAGCCTGAAACCCTAGAAACGAACACAAAGAGGTGCTTACCTTTGGTTTTCTGAAGAGGGTGTGATACGGCTAGAGAGCTTCGGCTGCGTCCGTCTCCTCTGCTGTTTAGGGTTTTCTATTGCTCCCACCACCAATAATAACATGCTAGGGTTTGGGTTCCCGGTTTTTATTGTTCTTTGGGCCTACAGTTGGGCCCAAAAAAATAAGAAAAAGACCCACCCAGATCTTATAACCCTCGTTGTGGCTGTGGTTAGCGTAATTTAACTTACTGATCATAGTCTAATAATTCCTCTATGTTAAGGACTTTTGGAGACAGATGAGATCTATAAGACTATAAACTACAATGAGTCCGTCGGGGGTTGGTGGCAGAGTAGAACACCCATACGACTTGGCGCCGTGCTCATCCAACACCGTCAATGCAGTCATCAACATCGGAGCGGTAACTCTCTCGCTCTCCCAACTTATTGCATGATTCTATTTTCGATACCCTTTTGATTTTACTCCCTCTGATTT
This sequence comes from Potentilla sterilis, assembly GCA_963682095.1. Classification (NCBI taxonomy): domain Eukaryota; kingdom Viridiplantae; phylum Streptophyta; class Magnoliopsida; order Rosales; family Rosaceae; genus Potentilla; species Potentilla sterilis. The sequence goes on from OY821762.1 coordinate 9,438,307, forward strand.
CAGGGCGGTGCGATTTGGGGTTTATGCTTTGCTCCCCACGAAGCTCGTCAATTCGGTTAATTTCTAACCTTTTTTCCTCTTCTTTGGATTATAATTTGTAAACCTAGTATTGATTTTATTTGTTTTATCTGGGTAAATACAGGCCTGACTGGAATAGACCGCGCTGGTTATGTGGTATCAACTCTTTCTTGTTTAATTTTTTTGGTGTTATGTGTTAACTGTTACTTAGTGAAGTTTTCAAGTAATGCATTTGGTTTTGTGCAGGCAAACTCGGTTGCCAAGTCTAGCTTTCAATGTGGTAATTATGTCTGTTTTTCTTTTTCTTTTTGGTCTGGGGATATGTGGATGAACTGATCTTATTGGGTTTACAGCTCTGATTGCCGGAATTGCTACCGCTTCCCACTGTGGAATGCAAAAATATCGGGGAAAGGATGATTGGGTTAGTGACCCTCCCCCCATATGCATCAGCATTGTTTCTTTTCTCATTTTGTGAGTATGTGGTTTCAAAATGATTTGATGATTCTCATCAAATTCGGAGTACTTGTTAATAAAACCAATAAGGAGACTTATGTGATAGATAGCGCAAACGTGATCTAGTATTGTGATTAGATTTCTGAGGGATAATGTTTGTTTCGTTTCTTCTCTGAGTAGGTGAATAGTTTGGTTTCTGGGGCTATGGCAGGGGGAGCAGTTGCTGCTCTATCAAGAAGCTGGAAACAGTTGATTCCTGCAGCTTGTCTGATTACTGCCTTTAGAATTGCCAGTGACTATAATCAAAGAACTGTGAATACGTCTTGATGGAAGATTGACCGGAGCAAGGTTGTTCTCTCCCTAAATTTCTGTGTGGATTGGCAGTCATGATTAGCAAGTGATCATTGTATGACAATTAAATTATTTGTTCCAGCTCTTATTCTTTTCTTGAAAATAGTAGCAGGAACCAAACAGAGTTATTTTTTTCCCGCCTTTTCTGTACATCAGTTGCTTCAAATGGAGAGAATTTGTGTGGAAGACTACAAGGTTCATCTGCTGAAATCCCCCTCCATTGGTTGCTATAGTCAGGTAGAATAGTTAACCATGTGAGCAGCTAATTCATAGTAAACAACATAGAAAGAGATTTTAAAACAAATTAGAAGCAAAAATGCTGAGGATATTATGATGCAAAACCTCTGTTCATGAGTTTGGCCATCCCTCAAAATAATACTACACTTTCTGAGCATGGCTTAAGACATTTTGTATACTGAACATTGATTCCCCATATCATACATATATTTCTCAACAGTTTTTGCTGTATAATTTTGTTCAACTATATGATCCTTCCCTGCTGTTCCAGATAAACTCATAACCGTGTTAATTTAGAGTCTTGATTTAAATGATTCTATCTGTTCCTCTCAGATTCTTGATGAAGATCTTAGGTTATTCTAAAGACAATAGTCTTATGTTAAGATTTTATCTGTCTTCTTGGTTACTTGTTGATAGGCAGATATTTCTATATGTACCACTCTAGTTTTCTTAGATTGTCTTATAAGTTATAACTAGGAACAAGTACAGCCCTTTATGCAGTGTCTATCGAGTATTACCATTTAATTTGTTGATTCCATTTACCTTATAAGTTTGAGACTTTATGTCAAAGTCAGTGTGGACTTCTACATTTGCATAGCTGTAGTTTCATTTACTACTTAACCTGTGGTCCGCTACTATGAGTTCTAAATCATGTGAGACAGATCCTGAATACTTGTTGTGATTGCGAGATCAAAAGACGTGAGCAGTACCAAGTTTTGGAATAACAGCAACCTTTTTTATTTTTCACATGTTCGTGTAGTTAAATGTAGCATCACCAATCTTGATTTGCAGAGGTTGAGATATCTCACTCTTGATGGCTCGAAAGTTGGCCTATCTGTTTCTTCGTATATCAAGAGTGTACTATCTATAATTTTGATGTTTTGTCTGCAAACTTGGTTCTTCCGTTGATGTTTGACGACTTTGGTGTTAGTGCGATTTCTTGCCTGAGGGGTTAATTGCGTGACGATCTGCTAACTGCTGACCTAAACACATTTTTCTTATATTTGAAGCGTCTCAGTTGTGTATTCTTCTCATGAAGAAACCATAAAAGAGTTTCTATTCTGCTAAAAAAGTGACGATCGCTCAATCTTTCGCGTATCCGATTCTATGTTCTTCTGTTCGCTGCGAAATTTGCTTTTCTGTTGTCGATTTCCTCGATGAGATTGTTACTAGTACGATTACTTGCTTGAGGAGTTAAAGGTGCCGATCTTCTAACTGCTAAACCTAAACACATTTTCTCCAAATGAAACCGTCTCTGACTATCAGACGTGTTTTCATGTAGAAGAAACCATGAAATGCTGGTCAAAGGTTTAGGTAAAACTTGAAAGGTGAAACCCAAATTTTGGCGATGCTATTTTTGGTGTTGGTGCGGGGGTTGGTTTAGCAAACTGAGGTCCTGTCGCTTTTACAATTACCAAACTCAACAAGCTGATAAGAACTAAAAGAAAATAAATTATTGGACCTCCCAAATTTCTCAAGTGGTACTGTGGTAGATGCATCTTAACTTTGCTACGAAGCTAGTGTGTGAAGTAGATTAAAGAGTTGGTACCTGGTTGGTGAAAAAATAAATTGCAATAATCACTACATCGGTATAGATGTGCCTAGGAGTAATGACTTTGAAAATTAGATTTTATAGAATCTAATAATTGACCATTTGCTCTAAGTTAAGGTGCATCATTATTACGAACTTATAAGAGATTTTCAGATAATTTTTCGTTGATCAACTCTTCAAACAATATTTATTGTTCGAATTGAAGTTGTTCATAATTCCATTATGCTTTATCAGATGTTGTGTAACATACGCCTGTACCAAAAGTTATGAAATTATCGTTTTGAATTGAATTAAGACTTAAGTTGAGTCTTAATTCAATTATGTTCAATCTAAAACTCAAAAGAAATCAAAATCGTTCAATATTAATCATTTTGAGTTTAAGCTATTGAAAAAGAAAAATTACAACAAGTGACCTAGTGGCTCTTGCTTATTATGAATAGTTGTATTATCCAACCTGGTTCGAATCACGTAAGCTATCAAAAGTGGTTAGTGTAGCAATGTCATGATCAAATATTAGTCTTTGAACTTAGAAATTTTTTTCACATAATGCGAATGTGTGATCAATCCAAGAAGAGAGTGTCGGAAAAAATAAAAAATCCTATTGAGAAATATGATCACTGTCATTTATTATATCGGCGAATTGGACCAATTCCTACATTTCAAAAAGAAAAACTAGGCCTTACAAAAATCATATAGGGAAGAAATAACAGAAAATGCCAAATACTTGCATAGATGCTGAGGTGAGGCCACGATCGGGTAGCAGTAGCAGTAGCCGTAACAGTAGCAGTAGCAGCATCAGCATATAAGGTGGTCATGATAGGATGAAGTGATGAACATATTATAAACAAGGGGTATTGGGATCTGTTGGGGTCGCTGGGATCATACAACTAACACTGTGAACAAAGTTTCCCCTGCTCCCATTCCTTTCAAACGCCACGTACTTGTTTCGTTTCAGGAAATATATAAAATGTCTCATAAACCCAGATAAACACACACCGTCTCTCTCCTCTCTTCTCTCTCTCTCTCTTCTCTCTTCTCTCTGTGGAAGATTCACATTCTGTCCCTAAATCGGTAAACAAACCACTCATTTGTCTTTGCTTCTAGAGGTGGCACTACAGAGATCCGAGTTTGCATCTCAAAGAAAACATGGTCGTCGAGTTTGGTTTGATTTGATTCTTGAATTTCTTTCTTCTCTCTCTTTTCTGTTTGTTTTCTAAAACTTGAACATGGATGGTGAATATCAAGAAGTAAGCCACTTTCTCTCAACAATCATATATAGGCTTTCCTTTTCTTTCTTCTTTGTCCGTCACAGTTACTCTGCCAGATGTTTATATATGTAGTTTTCGCACATGTTAAGTATCTACCGATGTATGAAGGTTTACGTAAGGAATTCCAGAGGGGTGCAGCTTTTCACTTGCAGATGGTTGCCTTTCTCTTCTCCAAAGGCCCTTGTTTTCCTTTGCCATGGTCTCTCTCTCTCTCTCTCTCTCTCTCTCTCTCTCTCAATTAGACTGCAATCTTTGTTTTTATATATAAGCATATGTATGTGCGGTTCAAAATCTAAGGGGATCCATAAACGGTGTTGCAGGTTATGGCATGGAGTGCAGCGGTTTCATGAGAGGTAATAAATGAGACTAGCTTCACATATCTTCCTCTTCATAATTTCATCGTTTTGAATTATTAGGTCTCTAATGTCAGGTATCTTTTCTTAACTTGATCATCATTTCACTGTTTAACCTAGTCTAGCCTCAATAATGCAGAACATCAATGACTTACTTAAATTTTCCTTCAGAAAAACAATAACGCAGAAACAGAAAAGTTGGATTCTTTATTTACTTGAATGAAGGTTATCATAGAGCAAGTTTTTGCATTTATTGAACTTGATCATGAAAATCTAAGGGCACAAGAAACTTAAGATATTGGGCAACTTTTCCTGTTTCTCTTTTTGACGAGTTTCACTTATATCTACGAAACTGCTTCAAAGTTTCACCGTGTTTTAGCTAATTTACTTTTTATATTACAAAAAATAATATAAAAAAATTAACACACAAAAAAAGACCTAATTCAGAAAAAAAAAAAAATCTATTAACCAACAACACACAACACATATGAGGCCAGTTTCAGTTATTTTTAGTGGAAATGCAGCGGAATACAAAAGCAAAATCTTCATCTGTCTTCTCTATTAGTCATTGAAAATAACTAGTTTCTTCCCTTTATCTTTACATTAGTGCTACTAATATCAAGGGAAAAAGTGAAACTGAAGGCAAGCCCACTATTTCAATTTTCTAGCTTTTTTTCCTTATACTTTTCTTTTCCTACTGTATCATGATGATTCATGAAGAACCCAGAAATCTGACCAAAAAGTTTGAAGTTTGTGGAAATTAGAAAACAAACAAAGTAGCAGGATAAGAACGTTATCTTTCAAATAAAGAGTGTAGCAATGGAACAATATTGCAGAGTCCCATCCAAAATAATTGCAAATAATCAGACAAAATAGCTTATCTCATTTTCCAGAATGCCCATACTTCTCTTCTGCTACGCCACTATTATATAGTTCATATTCCCAAAGTCTACTGGGACACCATATCCCTATCCATGTATTTGTTATCTTCCTCTTTCTGCTTTATTCATTTCAATATATTTGTGACGCATACAAATCATATTGCAGCTTTTCCTAATTTCAACCAGAAAAAAATAGATGGTCATTTCATTTTCCTTTTTCTCTATTAAGTGATTGCTGTGTGGCCATGACAGCAACCCCTGCAACCATTTGATCCTGAAAATCAGTGAAATGTCATAATAAGTAGACCATGTCCGGAGACATACCGAATGTGGTCAACTGGGCCTGGTGTGGTTTGGTTGCCAACCATTAAGTTCTCTTAGAAGTTGTTGGGTCCTCTGAGCTGAGTAGCTGACCGATCATAATGAATGCCAAAACTAAATGCAAATGACAGAGTTTATAGAGAATCACCATTGATGACTTAATTGAATGCACTGATATGTCCTTGTGTTATAGAATGCGGCGTCCGACTAGCAAATGCCGGGTATGCAGTGTTCGGAATCGATTACGAGGGACATGGGCGTTCTCGGGGTGCAAGGTGTTACATTAAGAAGTTCGAGAACATTGTTAATGATTGCAATGACTTCTTCAAGTCGATTTGTGGTATGTTACTACGCTCTGAGGCATTTGTTCTTTGTTGTACACATGGTATGTTAGTTTATCCAAACAAGTTTGGCGCGGTATCTTGTTTGGAAAAATAAAAAATCAACTGTAACTTAACATAGGGATTTCACAATGGCGTGACAGCGGAGGAAGAGTACAGCGACAAATGTAGGTTCTTGTATGGGGAATCCATGGGAGGGGCAGTGGCCTTATTGCTTCATAAGAAAGATCCTACATTTTGGAATGGTGCTGTTCTTGTTGCACCAATGTGCAAGGTAAAGACAATCTGTATATTTAGGTTCCCTTGGGTCAGCTTGGTTTACCAAAACTCATTGCCATATTCTATCTGACATTGTTAGATATCAGAGAAAGTAAAGCCGCATCCACTGGTTGTGAATGTATTGACCAGAGTGGAGGAGATTATACCGAAATGGAAGATTGTACCCACCAAAGACGTCATTGATTCCGCCTTCAAGGACCCTGTAAAGCGCGAAGTGGTACTTAATTTTTACATAACTTTACTGATCGAGCAAGCTAAATAGGATTTTGATAGATATCAATGTTTACTTGGTGTTTATGTTCCAGATAAGAAGCAACAAGCTTATCTACCAAGACAAGCCGAGGCTGAAAACAGCTTTAGAAATGCTCAGAACTAGCATGAGCCTTGAAGACAGTTTACATGAGGTGGGCTTTTGCTTCCAATGATTCAATGACAGTATATAAGTCATAGTGTTTCACTTATTAACTTGACCAGAATTTCTATTCCTAATATTTGGCAGGTGAAACTGCCATTCTTTGTTTTACATGGGGAGGCAGATACAGTTACAGACCCTGAAGTGAGCAAGTCGCTGTATAAAAAAGCGAGCAGCCCAGACAAGACCATAAAATTGTACCCTGGAATGTGGCATGGCTTAACATCTGGAGAGCCTGATGGGAACGTCGAAATCGTGTTTGCAGACATCATAGTTTGGCTTGAGAAGCACACTACCGATAGCAATGTCATGGTTATGCAGCCACTTCAATCATTTAATGACGGCATTGTGAAGTTGAACACCACAGCATCATCTCCGGAGACCATGAACAAACCGCATCAAGGGAGCTATTTGTGTGGGTTAAAGGGACGACGATTACTACATCACTCAGCAATGTAGCCCTGCTGTTTTGGGAATCATAGCTGCTGTTTCGCACTTGTGCATAATCACTCTAGAACTGCTCCCAAAAATTTTCTCCCAAATGATAAATGTGAATCAGTATGATCAGAAATGGGAGGAAGTGGAATAAACAGTCGCCCTGTTTTCATTGAACCTAAGATCTTTAGTTTGGTGTATGCTATTAGAACCATTTCATATCATGGATAAACAAATCCAGAATTCATCAACTTCTGGCTGAAACTCATAGAGTTGATTAATCTCGGAATAATTCAGATGTAGACTGATTACACAATATCGAGTTATTAGCATATAATTACCAATAGATCATGAAAGTGTGTAATGCAAATATGTAATATAATTGTTATTTTCTCAAATGTAGACCGATTAGAATATGAGGAAGATCGAAAAAAACGAAGCTCGCTGTCTATTAAGCTTTGAAGAGGATAACAATACATTAAGAACAAAGGATGGACATGACAACAAATGCTGAAAGAAGACACCTCCAAACCTACTCCATAAAGAGAAGGAACTTAAGGAACTTATATGCTGCTACTGTTGCTTGCTATTGCTACTGCTGCCGCGACCTTGGTGCTATATTCTTGTTTAGAAATTGGAGGGTAAAGAACGAAAGGGATTATCTTTCCCGTTGCCATTGGCCGGAGAGACGTATGTATGCCCAATGCCATAATGACAATACATAGAACTACATGGTGGTGGTGGCACCGGCAGCTTCTTTGTGGTCACCAAAGATACGTTTGCTGAAGTCTGAGACCATGAGCGGGAGTCCCTTGCGGAGGGACACCTTTGGTTGCCATCCAAGAAGGTCTTTGGCCTTTGTGATATCAGGCTTCCTCTTGTGTGGGTCATCCTCAGTATTTGGCCTGAACTCGATCTTTGCATCTTTGTCAATTGTTTCTTGGACCACCTGCACCAACATTAATCAGCATCAGACAGGGATCAACTAAATGCCAAACCTCAAACTTAAGCTAGGTTAGAGAGTTCATGATGTTGATTACCTTTGCAAGTTCAAGCATGGTGAATTCACCAGGGTTCCCTAGATTGAAAGGTCCAACATGCTCTCCTTCCATCAGCCGCATCAGACCATCAACCTGTTGCGATACACAAAGGGCTCTTCAGCAACACAATAGTAAAATAGCAAATGAAAGAAAACCCTTCCTAACATAACAGCAAAAAACAATACTAATACATCAACTAGAACAAACCTCCCCCAGGAAACCCAATTAGACCATTTACTCCCTCAATTATATATTTCTTTACTTTTTAAAAACACCATGAAAGACCTGAGGATCCTGGTTTCAACTGAAAGGTAGACTGAAGACTGCACACAAACTCCTCTCAGATTTATCAACCCAAGTTGCAATTAAGAAATGCAAGATGGTGATTACACCCCACAAGAAAAAATTGACCACAATGCAGAGCAGAGGATTGACCAAACTCCATAGATCAGAAACTTTACTTGCCAGCAATCATGCACATGCAGAAAAGGCAGTACCACCTATCTAGTGTGCACACATTTCAGTTCCAGGAATCAACTGCCATTGTTTTGTGCTATGCACATGGCAAGCATAATAGTCAATCTACTTAAGAAGCCTGCCCAGATTCACTAATAGCACTGCCAATCAAAATCTCACTCCCTAGCCTTGCATTATAAAACAAAAATTTCACTAGGCTCGATACCCTTAAAAGAAGCAGCAACAAATTCTAAACTAATAAAGTGGGTAGCTAACAAGCACAGCAAGCAAAAGAAAACGTAAAGACTACACACCCACCCCAGTTGGCCAAGTCTTAAAATATAGGATAAAAACGAAGGAAGAGAAATTACCAGATCAGAAACGTATTGGAAACTCCTTGTCTGCTTTCCATCACCGTAAACAGTCATAGGCTCTTTTCTCAGCGCCTGCATGACATTTCACCATCAATTATTCACCCCTACAATTCACTTCACCACAAAAAGTCGAAAACTAAACGTCTCAGCAGCCAGTAATTTACCTGAGCAACGAAGTTACTAACGACACGACCATCGTCTATGCACATTCTCGGGCCGTATGTGTTGAAAATCCTAGCAATCCTAACCTGCATTATCCATATCAAATGTAAACAAAAACTATTAGCTACCGTGAAACAAAAATCACCACTTTGTAAAGATGGGATTGAGTTAAAGAGTAATTTACCTCGACTCCAGCTCCCCTATGGTAGTCCATGGTCAATGTCTCAGCCGTACGCTTTCCCTCATCGTAGCAACTTCGGACACCTGTCAGACATTCAGACAGCCAACGATAATTTGTCAGGTTTTCAGAACAGACCTCAGTGCCTGTCAGATCTACACCGGACCTACTCTTAAACTAACACCCACTAACCAAATTACCACCATGCCCTGCCACGGTTTATACTTTATAGTTTCTCTTTCAACCGGGACACGCACCCCAGACTAGGTCGGAGGGAGCCATCTCCACCGTCGGATGAGTGGACCCGAAAATCACGGGCAATCTCGGAGACCGTGCGAAACGAAACCCACCCCGACCGGATCTAGGAGGCTACTGCCCTCTGCGGGTCCCACACCCTGGGGGTCCAACGTGGGTGGCATCGTGCCATCGAGAAAAGGACAAGCCCTCCCCGAAGTTCGGTTTCAAAATCGAAACTGAAATCTATCTCACCGGGGGAGGACTATCCCGCCCCGCGCACGTTAGACTCGACCTACGCCTCCACGCTAAAATGCGCTGATTCCGAAATATAAATGAGAATAAAACAATAAAAGAGATACTCACCAATGGGATTGACGTTTCCCCAGTAGGTCTCGACCTGAGGGTGCTGCAGAGGATCGCCGTAGACCTCGCTGGTGCTGGTCAACAAGAACCGAGCTCCGACCCGCTTCGCCAGCCCGAGCATGTTCAGAGTTCCCACCACATTGGTCTTGTGCAATCTCCAAAGTTAAGGAACACAAACACAACGAAAAATCGAAAATCGAAATCGAAATCGAAATCGAAAACAAAAAACGACAGCGTTTGATTATATTTGTAGAAAAGGATATGATTGTCTTGACGGGGTTGAACTTGTAATGAACGGGGGAGGCGGGGCAGGCGAGATGGTAGATCTGGTCGACTTCAAGAAGAAGAGGCTCAACGACGTCGTGTCGGATTAATTCGAATCTCGGGTTACCGAAATGGTGCTGCACATTCTCCTTCCTTCCGGTGAAGAAATTATCCACCACAATCACACTGTCACCTCTCTCCATCAACCGGTCCACGAGGTGGGACCCGACGAACCCGGCTCCGCCGGTGACGACGATCCGGAGTCCCTTGCGCTTCAGGCCGAGTGGGACCTTCCCGCCGGAATTGTAATTGGTCAACCCGAACCGGCGCTCGTGGACCGGTTTGTGGGAGAGATAGGAGGACTCGAAGTCGAACTTGACGAAGTCGCTGGGGATCGGGTCCTGGCCGCTGAAGGAGGGACGAGACGACGGAAGGAGGGTGAAGCAGACGGTGGCGATGGCAATGCCGACCAGAATGAAAATCAGGCGCTGTTCTCGGAGGAGGTATCCGATCGGGCGGGTTACCGAGGCCCACGGCTTCGGGCGTTTCGGCGAGTAGGCATCGGAAGTGGGCTGGGCCTCGTCGTGCCCGCCCCTGAATATCAGCTCCGAGCCCATTTTAACCGTCTTTGATTCAGAAAATCAGAAGATTCAGAACAGAAGCAATTGATTGTGTAAAACGGGATGATGGGTTTAGAGTAAAATGAATAGAGAATTCAGAAAAGAAGCTGAGTCAGACGAGTTTAACTCGCCGGGAACTCAGTCGTGGCGGGTTGTGGCGGGTTGTGGCGGTGCAGGGGATTTGTGTCTCTCTTCACTCGTTCTGGGTTATGAATGCCGCTCTGTCCTGCTGTGGTATTTAAGCAGTGAGGGGATTTGAAAGAAGGCAGAGTTTTTTGTTTAATTACGAAATCGCCATTGGATTTCTTTCTTTCGTTTTGAAAAGTAAACGGGTGTCATTTGGTGTGATTCGAAATCGTCAATGGTTTGGTGCATTGGGAGTGTGTGGTTAATGAATTTTCATTAAAGTAATTTCCTTTTAATTATTGATTAGGATTGTGGTCAAGTTAATCACTTTCCTTAACTAGGGAGGTGGACACCTTGGGAGGGTATTAATATCCTCCGTTGGTTATTTTGACTTGGTTTTGATTTTTTGCCTTTTGGTCAAAATCAAATCTTAGCTTAGTGCACAGAGAAATAGTCCCAATTCCTTTCATAATGTCACATACTTGTGAAATTCATATAAAACCACATTTTGAAACTTGTGTTTATATGGGGATTACCTCGGTCTAAAATGCTTTCAAAACTTAGAGTATAATTTTAAAGTCATATACTGACAATTTTTTTCGAACAAAAAAGTGTCTCAAACTAGAGTGTTATCAGTTTTGTTGTAATTTTCGAATAGAATGAAAAAACGTAATACACATCAAATACTAGAAAACACAGTTCATGTGAACTTTTGTTGTCGTTATTATAAAATCAATTAAGTTAATCAGCTTTATGAATTAAATCACAATTTTACTAAACTGACGCATTTCTTATTTTGAAGTAATTTACTAAGACATTTAAAAAACAAATTGAGGTAAACAAACCCTAGATTTTCATATCTTGCGGGGCATAATCAATGTGTTTTAAGGAGGTACAAGATAGACTTGCACATCAGTACGTGGCATTACATCAATAACGATCCCCAAACTAAAATACAATGGACCACATGAAAATATAACAATGATACGTAGTTAGATACAATGGAGGGAACATGCATGATTGATTGATATGAGCTATTGTATGTGGTCTAAAATCTAAGCAACGACTAATATTTACCCGTCAATAAGGTCTTATTGATTTGAGACCATTTTGATATAGTCATAAATAAATAAAATGTTTTTCATATTACTACACTGACGAGTGAGATTCAAATTAAGCCATAATTAGACCAAATTAGAAATTCGATTGTTATAACAGAAAGGTTTAAAAAAAATTAACTAACTTATCATTTCTATTTCAATATAACGAATTTATAATTTGTGTGAATGCAGGACCTAGTTTCATAAGAGGGTGGTGGTTACTGGTGCAATGGAACTGTAACATTGGAAATAATAACAAAATTTCAGATTTTTTATTTTTTCTAGTGTTGGCTTGGAAATGTTAGAGGGTACAGGTCACACACCTCATGCATTTTTATACATGTTACTGCATCAACGCCCCTTCATTTTATTTCTGATTGAAATTAAGTCACAAGTTTATACAATTTCATTAGTGAAAAATTTTGTGGAGTAAAGTCTATATCGTCAGTTAAATTCGAACCTTCAGTTAAAGTAAATTGGGTTTACAATTAAGTAAGATGACTCTTTTTCTTTTTCTTTCTATTTTTCAAAAAAATTGAACTTAGAATTTCGTTTATTTCGTTACTAGCTAATAGGAACAAGAAAAGCTAAATGAAAACAGACATAAAAAAAAAAATAGAGAACATGCATAATCGTGTGTTTACTCCTCTTCTTCTTAAAGAAGGTTAGTGTACGTTATTATGAAAGCTAAACCGCCTTTACGTAATTATGTAGCAATTTGCTTGCCTAAGTTGCCTTTGATGAATAAAGACACTATCCGTTTTCTTTAATCTCATACTTTATCATCCATAAACATAATACACACGCCAGACCACTCCTACCAACTGATCGCATACTAGACCAGTCAAGTATATATGATCGTTATAAAACACAAAATGTCTTAATGAAAATGCTAAGCCACATGAGATGAGATGCGTTGCGTACGTTGAGAGAGGCGAAACATATGGTAATTGTGCCATACACACATGTATCTATCTATGCCTTTCATACTTTCTTCCATTCCAAACAAAAATGACCATTTCAAATCCAGCATGCCATGTCTTTTCAAGTCGGAAAAAATGAAAGTCCACGCATGGCTTGGTATTCAAGTTAGGTTAGGATTAGCGTTAGGTAGTCGCGATTAAGACCCAAACTAAAAAAAATAGTCGGGGGACCTCGATTAATCTCCCCATTTACATATTGGCATTATATCTCCCGGCCTATACAATAGCATCTTCCGTACAATAATTCTTGGGTGTCTTATAGCTTAATGTCCTAGAGGTCATATTAAACGACTTCTAAAAAAAAAAAAAGTCAAATTAAACGAAAAATTAGGGAAACAAAATGATTAGGAATTGTTCAGTTGTACATAAACAACCTATCCAGAAATGTGCTCAATGAAATATACTCCAACATACCAATATACCGCCAACTATATTGATTTGTGTATCCGTTTTTTTACATAAAATAGATAGATTCATTAATTTATCCACGACCTGAACGCTCATATATCATCCACAGCCTAAACGCTCATATATTAATTGTATATTGTGCCGTGAAACATAAAGATACAAGCTACACCAGTTGAACAGACTAGCTTGTTGAATACGAAATTAGGCGCTCTATTAATTCTATTAATCACTTCATAAATAGCAACGAAGTGAAGGGTAAGATTCTCTCTTGACTTCACTACCTATATATAACGTCGGATCGTGTCGTAGATCTTTATGTCTCTGGGTTGTCTCCGGAGAGAGCATCGGAATTACATGGTTTTAGAAACTAAGGCATTATTTATTATGAGGATTGCAACACCTAATAGATATGAGCCAGTTAAAGAATTCATCAGGAATTTCAAGACCCACCCAAAGATGGGACCTGGTTTGCACGTCGGATTCATATTCAAGCAACGTTGACGCTGCTCCATACACGTGGCACTTAACGATTTCGCACGTTTTCTCCATTTTGCCACCAACACTCATGATTGGAAGAGAAAATGTTTCTATATAGAAGAAGAAAAAACGAAGATGCATATTCTAGATCATTATTCAATTTACCCTATAGGGTAAACTTTCTATTGGCACTATTTATCGGATTTCACTTTTCACTTATTTTGGATTTTACTTTTCTTTTTGGTAATTACACTGGAATGACCTTGAACCTATTTTTTTTTTTTTATCTTTCATCAATTCAAATTTTAGTTATTTTCAAATAATAATACAATCAATAAAAGACAAACTCAATCAGAAATTGTTTAGTTATCCGCGAGTACTTAGTAAATGAATAATTATCATTAATTTATAATACTTGCTAAAACGTTTAGTTATATAAAGATAGAATCATTAAACCCTAAATCTTACTTAGTACCGGACGAGATCACTATTCCATGACATTCATTTGTCATTTTATGTCTCCTGAAAATGCCCAAAAAAGATCCAAAACACTAACCCGTTCCTTCAAAATAACTCTAGGCCACCGGAGCTCAGTGTCGACTAGCACTAGTGGAGAGACCCTACTACCAGAACCAAATATTTGAAATTTGTCACATTTGGTCTTTATATAAAGGAAATGTGCAACCTTTTTCATATGATACACAAACGTTGCTTAATTAGCCCATGTCCCAATTGTCGATTTAGAATTTAGTTGCAGTAGGGCAAAGGCATATCGGTCTTGAACTAGCGTAAGATCAGAACTTTTGTGCCATGTTTCGAACCAATAACTTGATCCCGCCAACTTTGAACGACCCTATATAATCAAATTTGTCAACTACATCATAAAAAAGGTCCATACCCTTTGCTATATAACATGAGCAATTTCCGTATCCTTAGTCTCTAATTCGAGAGACATTAAAAAGTTTGGCAAATTACCACTTATCGGTTTCATGCTATTACTTACTTTAGTGTTTCCAAACAATCGCATTCAATAATGATCAAATTCGCTTTAGTTTCAAATTTATGAGTAAATGTGTAAAACAAATAAGTTTATTTTATTTGTCCGTTTTATTATTGTTGGAAAGTATTTCATCAAACTCCCCTTTTAGGCAGGAAATGTCAAAAGTTTCAAGTTTTTTTTTTTTTGACAAAATACTTGTTACCCCTAAGGACATCTCTAACCATGAAGTCTCATAATGGGGTCTCATACCTATTATAAGACCTCATTTAAACACTATTCATATAACACTTCAACCATCTCCAATGATAAGGTTTTAACTAAAAGTCTTAAATTTATATATTTGATTTTTTTAATTTTGTATTGTAATTAATAATAATTTATATTTGTAAACTATTCCTGTACATGATAAATAAATATAATATTGAATTGAAAAAAAAAATATTGAGTGTTTGGGACGAAGCCAAATTTATAAGACTAGTCTCAAACCAAGTCTCAAAATAAGACTTGGGATGAGACCAAGTCTTAAAAATATAGGGTTTAGGACCTCTCCAATTAACCATTGGAGACCATATTTTTTTAGGACCCCAAATTTATAGGATTTAGGACATTGGGTTGGAGATGCCCTAAACTCTTTATCTAAAAACAGTTTTGTCATTTTGTTTTCAAATTAAACTAGTAAATCCTTAATCTCTCATATTTCAATAATTTAGTCTATTCCGTCTGTTGATACCTGAAAAATCGCGTAATTTGTTACTATGCTATCACGCGACAAAGACCACGCATAGTCACGTAATTATATAAAATCCTATAGTTTTATAAGGATTTTATGTTCATTACTCGACTATAGCACGCCAAGCAAACACACTTTTAATGTGAGCCCAAGCCACATACACGCGTTCTTGGGGCTTGCAGTTTTGGGTGTGGTGTGGTAGGTTACGGAAACGCACATGCTCATTCGTCGATTTAATATCGTCGGTGATTTCGGTCTTGGGCCCGAAATCCAAGCCCAACGAGTTGGATCGATGAATGAAATGGTGAACATGCATGAGAATTGGGCCAGCCATTCTTTTCCCTTTAAAACCCGGGCCCAAAGGCACAAAGCCCATAAGGAAGCCCAATCTCCTTCTCTCCTCCCTAACAGCTCTTCTTCTTCCCCAGCGCCTCACTTCTTTTCCCCGCACCAAACACTATTCTTTCCTGCAGCTACTTATCCCTGCAGTAGAGTAACCGGTCAATAGCAATTTTCTTCTTCCTTAAACGACGAGTTCGCCCCATTCCAACACTTTTCCTGATTCCTTGCAGCTACAGGGTGTGTCACCCACCGCCAACCATGGCATGCTCCCAAAATCCAACCTCTCAAGAAAGACCTTTTCCTTTTCCCCAATTTATGGCATGATTTGTGTATGAAGAAACCCATAATTTTGTGTGTTTTGGATTGATCCCCTTCAATTGGTATATAAAGGCAGAGCTTGCCCAATGCAAAGGAGGAGGCAGCTACCCAGCATCACCCAGCAACAATCCAACAGCACTTCCTTCATCCCCTTCAAGCCTTCAAGCATTCATACAAGCAAAACCCCAAATCCCTTTCTCAAACCCTAGAAACCCCTTATAAGCAGCCTGTTATCACCTCAAACCTCCATGCCTTCAAGCCTCATGCCCAGTTAACCATCTTTCCAGAATAACTGTCTTCAAGCCCCGCACCTCTTCTCAAACCAGAAACCCAGAAAACCAACCCCGCAGTTCTCATCACCGCAGTGTGTTTCTAGCTCCCACGCTCATGCTGTCAAGTCCTTTTTGATTTTCATGCAATCTGAATCACACACGAATTTCTCTCATTCTTTGAGGGGAATTCGGCCTAGTCAATTCTAAAATCAAAGAACCCCCTCAACATTTGGCGACTCCGCTGGGGACTAGGTCGTGATTCAAACCATCTCATGCAATCCCTCAACCTCAGTATGCTTGTATTGATCACATTTGTTGCGGAAGTCAAATAAGTCTGATGTCGAAAACTTTTGTTTCTTATTGCAAGGTGTTTTCCTAGTCTGTTGCCTTTTCTGTCATCACTTGTGCTTCAGTAATCTGTGGTCAGAGTCAGCCAAATTTCTTTTACTGCCATAGCCATTTGTTTCATGCCAAAGATCTTTACTGCTAGTTTTCACAAATCTGGAACTTTCAGTTTCAGTCCCTGCATATTGAACTCACAAATTTGTTCTTAGATCACATAAATCAGTTTTTGTTATGGCACATGCTTGATCAATCTTAATGATTGTTTCTTTACTATGGCAGCTTTGTAGAGATAAGCCTAACACTCATGCCATATGTGATTAAGGAATCTCATACTTAATGCATACAAGCAAATATTATTTCTACTGCATATGCACTTGTTGTGTTTTGTGCTCAGTAAATTTCATAAAGGAAGCAGTTCTATTACTGCTGTACTACACCCTGCAGCTGTAGATAAAACAAGCAACTCAGTTTATATAAGCAGGCCTGATCATGCAAGTGTTGCAAAACTTGGGGGCTGTGTACAGGAAGACAGATAAGCCACCCTGCATTGGAGCAAGCAGTAATTGTAGTCGCGAGAAGACAAGCCAGGCTTATTATGTCATTGAAATAGATGACGAGATGAAGCAACACAGTAGCAGAAGCTGCAGGTCTACTGCTGCACAAGCACCCAAACAGAACTTGAAGTTCAAGCCTTTATTTGATCAATTGAAGTATGGTCCTGCAAGCCAGGCAAGCCGATGCGGAGGCACTCATGCGCGTATTTGAGGAACATGTGCCTCAGTGCTTTGTTGCAGAAACAATAAAGACCATGTCCATACCGGAAAATGAAAATTCCAGTCTTTACCGATTCGAACATGGAGGCTGCAGCAGTCCCATTGTCACGAATTGTGAATATTGAGATGAAGATATCCTGCAGCAACAAGAGGCAGTAACTTATTCTCTTACGCACCTGTTAGCTCACTGCATTTATTAGACAAGTTGGTCTGAAGTCCGAGCCAAATAATAAAGCAGAAGGTCAACTCTGTCATAATCCCACGCATGTACACTATGGTATTCAAAATAGTGATACACTTGAGAGAGCTTGATCTAATTATCATCTCATGCATATTACCAATTCATATACTGAACCCCAATTGCGGCAAGCCAATGCATACTCTAAGCCTGCCAAGCTAGCTAACCACTCATGCCAAGCACTTACTCCGAGCCCCTCTTTATCAAGATCGTGTGTCTATTCGAGACCATATGGGAGTTATGCCGAGTTTATTCCCTTAATCATGCTCACTCCCTCTTCCATGCACTCCCTATTTGACTATAGTATTTCCTATTATAGTTGCTGATCATTCTTTGTCGCAAATTGATAGCATGCCATGCTTATTTAATGAAACTCACAAAACAACTATGATGATGTTGTAATATGCTATCGACAATCAAGTTCAGTATAATTATTGATGCACATGAACTTGGGGGCTAAAAAGTGATATGTTCGTGCTTTACTGTGTTTTAACAGTATTTATGCTTTGCTGCAATTTAGCAGTGTTCATGCTTTGCTGCAATTCTAGCAGTATTCATGCTTTGCTGCAATCTAGCAAGTGTTCATGCTTTCCTGCAATCTACAAGTCCTAAGAGAAAGCACTCATTGCTATAATCAAATATTTCTTTCCCAAAACCATTCTACTGCAGTAACCAAAATCTTAGTTCTGAACCTAAATTCTAAATGAGCCTAATGCCATCTACCACCAAAGCCAAATCTTTCACTTTGGTAACCCAAATACACAAGTTCGATTTCGTAGCCATATATGTTTATAATCAAAATCTTTATTGCAAGCCTTCCAAGCCAATGCATCAAGTGTTAAAAACAAACTCAGTTGATTACAAACCAAGATCTCGTGTTACAAGCTTTGTCCAACCAAAGAAAACTTTAAATTTACAAAACATGATACTCAAGCTAATATCATCCCAAGTCTAGTACATAAGTCTTCCTACAGTTGTTGTTCAAAGCCAAGCTCATTTTGCAATCAACCTGCAGTAGCAATACCATCACCTGTGGGAGCTGCTCCAGGGAAGCAAGATTCATGCCCCGCAGCTCCTCCAGTTCCAGGGAAGCAAGATTTGTACCCCGCAGCTCCTCCAGTTCCAGGGAAGCAAGATTCATGCCCCGCAGCTCCTTCAGCCCAGGTGCAACATCTCTTTCATTGCAAATTGCTGATCCAGCCTATGAAAATATATAAGTAGAAGATCGTAATCAGACATGCAAATCAAGGAACCTAAAACCTTGATAATGTGAACTATGCCTGTCATTTCATACTTCACATAATCATGGGGGCTAGGTACACTACACTATTATTGAACAAAGCAACATTGCATCTTTTCCCTATTGCCACCTTCACAAAGATCAACACCCACTGAAAATTCATTTGCTAAACCATCCGCACAAGTATCCTAAGTTTCCATATGCAGTATCCTAACCACCCACTGAGGCTCATATGCAGTAGCCTCAATTTCCATGTTAACTAGAGTCTTATGCTTGCAGTCGCACTAGAACATATACTAGTAGCCCATTTCATGCAAGAGATTTCCTATATTCAACCATCTTGAGCATTCTACTATAGATTAGGCACAACTCCAAGCAACAAAAAAATTCGATATCCACAAATTCAATCCTACCCACCAAATTTGCTGCAACAAAATCTATCATCTCAAACCCCGAATTTCCATTTTATGCCTATCCCTAAATCAAGGCATTGTACCATGCTTATTGCGGTGGTGAACGTGGATATTCATCACAATGTCCATCTGCATAATCCTATTCCAAATACCAAACCCACTTCAAAGAAGACCACCATTATAGGATGCAGACCATACTAAGTCATGCCAACCCATCTCGGTATGCAAGCAACATCAACTAGCATACTCTTTCAAGCTAAAATCATTAGAGCAAGCAGCCAACACTCGAGGAAGCAGCAAGCAACATGCAGTTAAGCTATATTCATTAGCAACCTAACAATCGCACAAAGCACAACTCTTTGTACCAATACAAGAACAAACCATGCAAAGTCATTAATCAATCCCAAGTCGTAATACAATTCATATGCAGTAAAAACAAATATGACAACTAAACAATGCACAAGCCAAGCCGTGCTAAGGTGTGACATGTTCATTTGCCCTGTCCAAATGTGATGTACCCCAACAAGCCAATACATATTTCAATTACACCAAGCACACCCCATGCCAAGCGGATCCACGACTAAGAGAAACACGTTGATACTTAAAACAGCTCATGCCAAGAAAAAGAAAAATAATAATACCAAACATAAACATGCCTAGCTCCTCTTTAAGGTTGTGCATCCAACATATGACCACATGAAGGCTATGCTAAGAATTGAAGCCATGCCAAGGGTTCAAGCCTATTCGTTTCAGCATCTATGCGCCCTTATCGGCCGTTCAAAATACATAAGGCAACCACAACAAACACAAGCCATCATGCATACCCGCGCCAAGCTAAACACACTATCAAGCGGATTCATGACCAAAGAGGCACGCCAAGCCCTATCCGAGCTCATGCCAAGCACTTACTATCCAATAATGCCAAGCTCCTCTTTGGCACGGTCGTGCATCTATCCGAGACTAAATGGGGTCATGCCACGCTCAAGCTACAAGTTTACTCAAATTCCATGCACTTCCCCATTGGCTTTGTCAAAAAATTTAATGGCAACCTCAGGACAATCTAGAAATGCACATGCTTAATACATGCCTAAGCATAGTTGCCACAAGCGAATTTAAGTCTAGCATTTGTAGTATATGCATACTCTCATTTTACACATGCCAATACATAATCAAGCAACATGTATAAGTAAAGCCAAGCAGAGGAAGTATATCATTTCTTCATGTCGTACAAAGCAAACCATCAAGCGTATCTACAAGCAATATACAAATTCCTATTCAATCTATTTGTTACTTTATGTGCTCTCCTTTGAATCAAGTGATACCCATTTTACTCCATTGGTGTATCTTCATGCCATTTCAGTTTTCTTTCCATTTGTCCATTATCCTTCAAATACCGCTATCATGACCAGGCACTACCATATGCTTGTTCTTAGTTTGTCATTTTTCTCACTTGCTAAATCACTTGCTTATCTATTGATACTCTTATTCCTCATTCAAACTCATCTCCTAACTCTCGTGACTAGCTATCCATCTCCCTCATTTTAACATGCCCATGCTTTACATCCAAATTCATTCCTAACATAGACACATGTGTCTTACTCTACAAATCATGCATAAGCCTCTTTGCTAAATTCAAAACCTTTAAATTCAAAAGTGTCCACAGAAGGTCCAGTTCCTTACCCTGCACCAAACCCACCTCCTTTCTGTTTAATCAAAAGTATCCACAGAAGGTCTGGTTCCTCACCCTGCAGCACCCCAGAAACCGCAACTCTCTTTATTCACCACCCTATTCCCATTGCAGCCATGTCTTAAACCAGTTAATAAACACCCTCTCCACTTGTGCTAATGAGTCTATTCAAGTACATTCAACCTCAATTTCGTAGCCTTTACATTTCCTTGTTAAATCTCATACCAAGCTAAACACAGTAATCATCACCCAACACAAGCCCCAAACATTATCCATACTTAGTAAGACCACAACCAACCACACCATGCTTAAGCAGGCAATATGAACCAAGACAGAACAAATAAAGCCAAAGCAATAATCATTCCTAATCTTGCAAAAGTGCAAGCAAAGCTTTCTAGCTATTCCTATAAACTATTCAAACAATTTCTATCCCAAAAACCAACTGAAGCCAAGCAGAGGAGCAATAGAAATCAAAAGCAGAATTCCAGTGTCAAGTCACTTGCAAATTACAGCAAGAATAAGTTATAGATGTTTACTCTAACTACAGCAGAAGCAATTGGAAAATTTCAAGTACAGACTTTACCTCAATGCTGCGGTGATTGAAGAAACTCTTGTCAGAGGAATTAGTTTACGCCAGTTCCAGCACCAGGCAATCCTTGCAGCTAAAAAAAAAAAAAAAAAAAAAAAAAAAAACAAATTGTGAGCTGAAGCAAAAGAAAAGAGGGAACACGCTGGAAGACTAACCCTGTTGGTAATGGGCTCCCTGCAGTAAGAGGAAAGCAATGGAGCTCAGGTTTGAGTCGCACCTCAAGGCCACGGCGGCTCAGAAAACTTCTCTTCAGAAAGACGCCAAGCAATTCCCTGCAGGAAGGAGGGAAAACAATGCCGGTTTAAAAAAAAAAAAAAAAAAGGAAGAAGACGAAGAATCAAGATGTAAAAAGAAGGAATACCTGGAGCCCAAAGGGATTGAGAGTCGAGGAGAGATTCACAAGATCGGTGTAGGGTGCAGATGCAGGGCTGCTCCTGCATGATTCTGAAAGAAGAGAAAAAGCCAGACCAATGGATTCCTCAAGGGAGAAAAGACAAGCTAAGGGTCTTAAATGATAATATTTGGGCTGGGTTGATTCTTCCTCTCTATGGACTCTGATTATGTGGCCCACTCCATGCCTCAAGCAGCCCACATAATCATGGGGGCTAATGTTGATACCTGAAAAATCGCGTAATTTGTTACTATGCTATCACGCGACAAAGACCACGCATAGTCACGTAACTATATAAAATCCTATAGTTTTATAAGGATTTTATGTTCATTACTCGGCTATAGCACGCCAAGCAAACACACTTTTAATGTGAGCCCAAGCCACATGCACGCGTTCTTGGGGCTTGCAGTTTTGGGTGTGGTGTGGTAGGTTACGGAAACGCACATGCTCATTCGTCGATTTAATATCGTCGGTGATTTCGGTCTTGGGCCCGAAATCCAAGCCCAACGAGTTGGATCGATGAATGAAATGGTGAACATGCATGAGAATTGGGCCAGCCATTCTTTTCCCTTTAAAACCCGGGCCCAAAGGCACAAAGCCCATAAGGAAGCCCAATCTCCTTCTCTCCTCCCTAACAACTCTTCTTCTTCCCCAGCGCCTCACTTCTTTTCCCCGCACCAAACACTATTCTTTCCTGCAGCTACTTATCCCTGCAGTAGAGTAACCGGTCAATAGCAATTTTCTTCTTCCTTAAACGACGAGTTCGCCCCATTCCAACACTTTTCCTGATTCCTTGCAGCTACAGGGTGTGTCACCCACCGCCAACCATGGCATGCTCCCAAAATCCAACCTCTCAAGAAAGACCTTTTCCTTTTCCCCAATTTATGGCATGATTTGTGTATGAAGAAACCCATAATTTTGTGTGTTTTGGATTGATCCCCTTCAATTGGTATATAAAGGCAGAGCTTGCCCAATGCAAAGGAGGAGGCAGCTACCCAGCATCACCCAGCAACAATCCAACAGCACTTCCTTCATCCCCTTCAAGCCTTCAAGCATTCATACAAGCAAAACCCCAAATCCCTTTCTCAAACCCTAGAAACCCCTTATAAGCAGCCTGTTATCACCTCAAACCTCCATGCCTTCAAGCCTCATGCCCAGTTAACCATCTTTCCAGAATAACTGTCTTCAAGCCCCGCACCTCTTCTCAAACCAGAAACCCAGAAAACCAACCCCGCAGTTCTCATCACCGCAGTGTGTTTCTAGCTCCCACACCATGCTCATGTTGTCAAGTCCTTTTTGATTTTCATGCAATCTGAATCACACACGAATTTCTCTCATTCTTTGAGGGGAATTCGGCCTAGTCAATTCTAAAATCAAAGAACCCCCTCAACACCGTCGAATAAATCAATTATTGACAAACTTTAAGTGTTAAAATGACCAAAATACCCATGCTGAAAATCTTTTATATTTTTTCCATTCTCTTTTAGATTTTTTTTGGTCAAATTAAGTACCTATCTCTATATATAATTATATAATTATATATATAAACCAAAACTATAACAATAATATCAAACAAAAAACAAAAACAAAAGAGAATTTTTTTTTATATTTTGAACGGAGGTATTTTTGTCATTTTAGAAATTTAATGAAATATTTTGACGGTCATGTAACAGAATTGACTAAATTGTTAAAATATGAGAGATTAAAAATCTACTAGTTTAATTTGAAAGTAGAGTGACAAAACTATTTTTAAGTAAATAATTTAAGATATAACAAGTATTTACTTTTTTTTTTTTTAGCTATTAAACAAGAGTCCTCACCTAAACGTACTCTTCAACTTTCCAAAAAGTTTGAAGCTTTCTGCAGGTAAAAAGGAAAGTTGTTTTCCCATACGTTACATATTAGGGTTTTTACCAATTACAAGGTGAACTTAATCTTTGATTAAACAATGCAGAAACCAACAAACTTACATGAGAAAAAAAAAAAAAAAAAACAGCCCAATGCATAAAAATGGACTGTTCTAATAAGTCTGGGAATAAATTGATCCCCATCCAAAGAAAATGTAGATGATGAATTGACCTGACAATGATGCAACAGTGTTAACTAATGATCAAGTGTTTATGCACCTAAAGGAAATTTTTTAGGGTTCAATCACTCTCTATCAATTTCTCAATTTTCTGAAAATGACTTGCTTGGAAGTTGAAGGAAGAAGGATGCAAAGTCAACTACAATCACTTAATCCTATACGCAATCTGTTTAAGTGGACTTAGTTCAGTGACTATTCTCAATGGATCAGCAATTAAAATCACTCCCACTCTTTTTGTAAAATCTACGTTCAATATATGTCGTTTTTGATAGATGAACAGGATGCAAATAGCCAAAAGGCAGTGCAAGTCTACAATAATAATAGTGATAGTTGTGAATCAATCAAACGAGTACAAAAATTTAACATAATGACGATGATACAAGACATCAAGCATCATAGTGTTTAATATTTTTCAATAAAAGATCAATGTGTTTTAAAGTTTGATTGAGAAAATGTTACAGTATTTGAGTAAAATGATCAAACGGGAAATTATATCGGATGATTTTCTCGCAATTTCAGGATTTGCTCGCTAAACCTAAAATGAACAAAGAAAGGAGAGACGTTAGAATTAAGATAGGTTTAGGGAACATTGCACCTCAATAGCTCCAAAACTTCAAATTTTAGCTCCAGTTGAATTAGGTGTGTTACAAATTTTAGCTCTCCTCCTTCATAGTATGTGGTATCAGCTCTCCCACCAACTTCAATAATTGCTCGTCTACAACTAGGATAGCTATGATGTACAACAACAATTACTTGTTGGTTAATTCCACATTCGTTTGGTAACATATATAATTTCATCGATCACCTGCCGACACTGAGACTCCTATCATCAAACCTTAACATCCAAGCAAATTAAACATAACAACAAAGTTGGAGTATGAACAAAACATTTAGCCCTGTCTCGGCTCATCTAGCATTGCTCTTATTATAGAGGTACATGTTATGATAAAGAATACATGGTAGTCTCATTCCTATGGATCAGGGAGGCTTCCCAAGCCAGTGGCAGCAAGTTTGTTAGCAAGAGCCAGTGCATTACTGGTGAAACGAGTAGCTCTCAAAACCCGATTTTGAAGTGATTTGATTTGGTTTCCTCTTTGGTCCTCCTCAAAACCATCCAAGCAAGTGTTTCCGTCAGTAAGCGCGGCGCTCAGCCATGTGTTAAGGTCCCCCATTTGTGTGACGAATGTGGTTCTGCTCAGCTTTCTTAGTACACCAAGAGATTTGTGCAGCTCATCGATTGCATTGTCAAAACACTCGATGCAATCGGATAGAGCAACTCCACTCTTTCCCTTCATGCGGTTGTGCTTCTTGAGTGTGACCAAGTACCGAGCAACGTTCTTGGTCTCACCCAATGTCACCGAAACCCCGGCTCTAGCCCACCTGCCGGGACTGTTCTTTGCTGTGCTCGAAAAGGATGCTAGCGAGTGGATGCAGAGGTCACGGTACCTCACCACACTGCAGGCGTCTTCGACATAGCTATGATCTCCATTTCCTGCTGCCAAAGGAGTCGGAATTATTAGAAATGCATAGAAAATGAATGACACAAAAATGTTAGCGTATGCCATTTGGCGGAAAATGTAGTATTGGGAGAGTTAGATCCCTAGAAGATGATGAAACTGAGAACCATTTAGATATGAGAAATTCTATCTGAATGTGTGGGAAGGTCCAGAGCTACGGGGTTGGTGTTATAAAGGGTTTAAGGGTGAGAACCTTTTGTGAAAGGTTTGGTTTGGTTTGCTGCATAGGCAAGAGGCTGGTGAGTTCCATAAAGATTGGGAGAAAGTGGAGGTTGAAATGGTGAAAAACATGTGAAGGGGCAGGTGAATCAAAGTTCTTTTTATCATTTGCAATTTTGGTGCAAGGATGTCTTGTCTTGTATTTGTTCTTGATATGATGATATTTTGATATCATCTATCATTGATCTGGCCACACAGGACTTAAGTGATAGTAATCATTAGTTGAAACAAAAAATTCGGAAAGATTCACACATATTTTCTTATTGATAATGTTCAAGCGCTTGCGATATTGTACATTTTACAACTTAGTTGAAGAGAATACTCTAAATTTTTTGCACTATTCTCTTGTTGTTTAAGTCGATTATCATTCGAAAATTTCATCAAGTATTTTAATAATTTTTTAAATCGAAGAATAAAAAAACGATATCGTATCTCTAAAAGCTTCAAACACGGACTCATCATAAAGTAGCCACATGAAGACTCTGTAACTAATTAAGATTCATGGGAACGGATCATCAACGGGCAAATACTTTGTTCTAAAGATGGAAAAAAAAATAGGTTTATACTTTTCAGAGAAAGAAAAAAGAAAAAAAAACAAAATCCGATTTTGAGTGGACTTCTAGTTTCTAACACTGGGCTATGCAGAATAAGCCCAATAGGCCCACTCTTCCACTGAACGACACCGTTTCATCGTACCCTAACCC
The DNA here is from genome assembly GCA_963682095.1 of Potentilla sterilis. Lineage (NCBI taxonomy): Eukaryota > Viridiplantae > Streptophyta > Magnoliopsida > Rosales > Rosaceae > Potentilla > Potentilla sterilis. Next base: position 9,464,860 of record OY821762.1, read on the forward strand.
AGCCTCCTCCACTTACTTCCTCTCTCCGTCGTCTAAAACCTCACAGTTCCTCCAAAACCCTAAACGCCCAAGGTAACCTCCGACCTTAATTTGTCCGTTTTGATTTGGTCTCCGTTTAAGCCCAATGAAATTGAAAATTCATTTGACTGATGAACCCTAGAATTATAAATTGTTATCTTTGTGTGCTAATTCTGTGGTTTTGTTTGCAGTAAAGCTTGGGAGCTCAAAGCTCGATCCTATTGGAAACCATGGCTCGTTTCAATAATAAGAGGAAGCCATTTGTGAAACCCATTGCAAAGAAGAAGCTGGCTACTGTGGACCATATAACAGGTGATAAAGTCCCAAAGAGCTTTGTGTTCTCAAGAGGGAGGTTGCCTGGTCCTCTTAGGCAACTCAAAGCTGACTTGAAACAGTTGATGAATCCCCATACTGCTCTCCATCTTAAGGTACTACCTTCTCTCTTGATACGATGTTCTCGTAATTTTGAAGATAGCTGTTACTGAATGAACTGACAAAAGATGATTGAAAGTGAGCTAGGATGATGAGTTATACTTTTGCTTTTTGTTTCGTCGCGATAATTTGAGGTTGTAATGAACTGAAGAAAGAGAGTTTAAAGGTTGAACTGTGTTGTGGACGTGGATTAAGTTAAATTTCTGGCAACGTGTTTCAGGAGAAGAAAAGTAACACTCTCAAGGACTTTCTGAATGTTGCTGGGCCTTATGGGGTTACACATTTCCTCATATTGTCGAAAACTCCAACTGCACCCTACCTTAGAGTTGCCACAACTCCTCAAGGGCCGACGCTTACGTTTAAAATTGAAGAGTACTCACTGGCAGTTGACATCAAACATTCTCAAAAGCATCCTAGATGTCCGAAAGATCTCTTCAAGAATCCACCCATGGTAAACTAATTTCTCTATGGCAAAATGCGCGGCTGACTGCCTTTACATTTCTTTGTTATGCTATTTTTTCCTGCTCATTTCATTGCTTCACAAATTGACTGTATACTTGACTGATAAAGAGTTTTATTCAGCATAGGAAAATCAATTCTAATGTTATATATTTTTTTTTTGGCAGAGCATTCTTTCTGGTTTTGGAAGTGGTGGTGGCCGCAACCAAGAACCTCCGCAGTTGAAGCTTATATCTGCAGCATTTCGAAATCTCTTTCCATCTATTGATGTTAATACTGTGAGTCTGAAAAAAAAGATATTAACTTGTTTCTGTTGAAACAATTTGTTTGCCCACTTACAATGGTCTTCATGTGAATGCTTCAGGTGAAGCTTTCTTCCTGCCAGAGAATACTGTTGCTTCATTACAACGAAGACACAAAATTGATTGATTTTCGGCACTACTCTATAAGATTAGAGCCTGTTGGTGTCTCCCGCAGAATAAGCAAATTTGTTCAGAAGCATCAAGTACCTGATTTGAGGAATCTTCAAGACGTGAGCGACTTTGTCACAAAGTAAGGCACTTTTCTTCTTTTCAATTATCTTGTACAGATTTGAGGCAATCTATATCATCTTTGAAGAGAATGAGAGCTTGCTTTTTGAATTTTGAGGTTTTAGATTGAACTGCTTCATGTGATCTGCTGATTGTTTAGTGTGGATCAGGTTAAGGTTAAGTGGGGAAACAGTATATTGGTAGAGTTGATGGTTATAAATCTAAAACACGTTAGCTAGAGGAGTTGATGTGATGTGATCAGTTTAGCTTGATCTTGCATTTGGTTATATAATTGTTTCAAAGGTCGGTCGGAATATATATACAGTAGAAGAATCATAATGAAGTCCATTAGATAGAAGATAACAGGAAATTAGATTTTGGTTTATCTGATTCAGTTTTTCCTTACTGCTGAAGGGCCGGTTATGGATCAGAAAGTGAAGGTGATGAAGAAGCAGCAACGGTAACCTTGGGTAGTGATCTAGGTAGGGTTAATCGGGCGTCTTCTAAAAGTGCTATCAAGCTCCAAGAGATAGGACCCAGGATGACTCTTCGCCTGATTAAAGTTGAGAATGGATTGTGTCAAGGCGCAGTCCTGTTCAGTGAGTATGGTAAGTAAATCTCATTCTTTGTTTCCTCTTTATTCTCTCAAATGTTGCTTTTTTATATTACTAGAGATTCATGAACAACATATGATGATCTATCCACTTCTTCAGGTGATGCAAAGAAAGCAGAAGACAACCATCAAGACCCTGAAAACCAGAAAGATGGTGATGAGGAGGAAGATGATGAAAATGAGGAAGTTGATAGTGAAGATGAGGAAGAAGATGATGATATGGAGGAAAACTAGCAACTCAGTTGAGATGTGCCATTTTTGTGATGGCAAGGGAAGCCCTTTGTAGCTATGTTTGTAACACCAATGACGTAATATTACTATTTTTGTTTTGTTCAAGTTGGAAAATCTGTAGGTTGTCTTCATTCATAATGTGATTTCTTCTTCCAAAACGGCAAAACTAGCATCTCCATCTCTTCTACAATTCCCAATGTCTCACTTGAACTAGAATTGTGAAGATAGTTAATTCGAACCAAGGCTAACTATCAAGACCATTCGATCTACTAAGAGAGCACAATGTGAAGATAGTGAAACCAAACTAAGTCGAAGTATCATGATCATTCCATTTGCTAGTACAAAAAGAGTCGAGGCTTTAGGCACAAAAATGGTACCAGAAAATCATTGAGAGAAAAATAAAAATCATTACATTGTAAACGTGCATGTCAATTGTTCATCAAGATTAACTAATCCCAAACGGCGTCGTTTGCATAATACTCATATTGGGCTTTTACCGAAACATTTATCGGAATCGGGTAAAGTTAAATTAGTCACAGAATGTTCGCTCAAATATTTTAGGAATCAATCAAGCACCGTAATATCTTTACTCAAATATTTAGGAATCAAATTACTTCCTATTACATACACAACTAATTCCTATTAGATAAAAGATGATACTACTATTACAAATATACTTCTTTTACAGAGTTTTGAGCCATGGCTGAACTAGATAATAACAATGTCCACTCTTCCCGCGTGGATGAAGTAAACAATATCAATGAGCTGCCACCACCGCCGGTGAAGAAGACAAGAGGGCGAAGAAAGGTGGAGATCAAGAAGGTGGAAGCAGCCAGCAACCGCCATGTGACCTTCTCGAAGCGCAAGAAGGGTCTTTTCAACAAGGCAGCGGAACTGAGCCTCTTGACCGGCGCAGAAACTGCAGCGATAGTAGTGTCCGGCAATGGCAGGATGTTCGGCTTCGGCAGCTCCAGCTGTGACGCCGTCATCCAGCGTTACCTTGCGGAGAGCAACCCTCAAACAGCAGTGGAGTCGGACCGTCGCAACGCGGTGAAATCGGCTCATTTGGCAAAGCTAAGACAGCAGTTATTGGAGGCCCGGAGGCAGTTGGAGGAGGAGAAGAAGAGGGCGACAATGATACTGCAGAGGAAACAGGAGGCTGGAGTGGCGGCACAGGCTGAGTTGTGGTGGGAGAAGGAGATGATGGATCAAACTCCAAAAGAGTTGGAGAGTTACTATGAGGCGTTGCATAGGCTGAAGAGTGATGTGGAGAGGAGGATTATGAATCCTTCATGCAGCTACAAGTCGCTAATGGATGACAATTCTATCAACAATATGTAGATTTTGGATTTATCATAGTCCTGAATCTTCACTTTATTGGTCTTTCTTTCTTTATATTTGCGGTTTGTTTTTCTTAAATGGAAAATTGTACAATGCTTTGTCCAATTTTTACTGTTAATTTAGTGTTCTATTTATGCTGAGTGAAGATGGTTTGGTATGCAGTTATGTTTCTTTTTCCAGTAATTTGTACAGTACTTGAAAAAAAATTGAAAACGCACAAGTTCGATCACATCTGTTACATTTATTTGATAACAGAATGTTTGTAGTATTATGCGCAGTCAGAATCGTTTGAAGCCTACAATGAAAAGGATGTGACATAGTGGCATGAACCCGAAATTCCAAATTTATTTGCTGATATTTACCAAGAGCTCTCTCATTCACAGGATTGCCAACTATATTTGAACCAACAGAAACTCTGCCTCTAGCTACTAGCTACGATTTCTGGCTTTCCGACATTCATGTTGGATATGATAATCAGTTAGATTTTGAAAGTAATTTTGTTGTGTTATAGTAACCCCACTACATTTAGCAACAAAGGATTCCACGCCAGTTTTAAACACAGACCTGTGTTTACCTCTCCAGAGCTCATCTTAAATTTCAATGACTCTTGCCATGGTTCTCACTTTTAGACCATAATCTCTATTCTCTAGTTTGCAGCTGGATGTGCGTAACAGATATTACAAAAGTTATGTGGTCAAGATGTGAACTACCAGAATTCACTTGTATCGATTTCGAATAGCTTTGCTAGCTTTTCATCTGCTTCAGCGACTGTATGCAGTTCGATCAGTTAGGAGGACGGTCATTCAAGATCGTGTAGTTTGCAATTATGCTTCTTGTTCCAGAAATTTGTGCAGTAGCTGAAAAATGTAAAATAAGTTTCGGAATTCATAGCACTAGATGTGAACATTCAAAAATCGTAAGAGTTCCTATCCGTTACTTTCTTTTGATAACACAATGCTTGCAGTATAATGCACTCTCAGAATCCTTGGAAGCATAAAATGGGATCTAACGTGGCATGAACCCAAAATTCCAAGTCCAATTGCTGATATTTACCAAGAGCTCACTCTCAAAATGACAAAGATGACGGACTTCATAAATTGATTCCCTCCAGGGAACAATTTCCTCAGAGCACTTTCAAATGGGAAAGTGAGGCCAAGATGATATAAAACAGCCTTCTGTCTCAAGTCTGCCCATTTGGTCACCTCAGTGAATCGACAACCATTCTGCAATCATGTTTCTTACGTCGACATCTGTGGTGTGATTTTTGATCTGTGAAAGTATTCTCACCCACAACCTCCATCATGCTATCGCCATCTGGAACAAGAAAAAGAAATATCATGTATATGCAGCTGAATCAAATGACTTGGCAAACCAAAAGTTTGAATCTCATCCATGAACAATCCAAGTGCAAGTTCTAACAGAAGTGGTAGATGCCGTACCCCTGCTTAGATCCATAGTACCACAACGACAGTCATTTGCTATAACATTACAACTTTAAACAATCCCCCGTGTCTTGTTTATGAGAAAAGCAGAAATCAGTGATTCATGCATGACAAAACTAAAAGTGAAAAACACAATCCACCAAAAATGCCAAATTAAAATGACAAAACTCTTTTTCAGTGGCTATACCTATTCAAGAGTTCACAACCAGTGGAAGTATTAGAATGTGAGAGCTCAAAGAAGTATAACAGGGCCACAACCTTTAACTCCATCAAAGCAGTCAAAAATATTAAAATTAAAACACATTGCACAGATCCAAGCCGCTGGAACCAGAAGCAACTATAGCAGAACAACAATGCTAAATTGATACCATATGTGATCCTAAAAGAAATGCTAAATTCATGTTACATTATAGATGACACGGATATCAACACCACAACAACAAGAACAAAAATGTACCTCCAAAATGATTGCCCCAAAACAACAAACGAGCATCATCCTCCTCCTCATCAAGTTCATCACCATACCCGAACTCGGCGTCCCCACGGTAACCCGGTTCACTACCATACCCGGACTCATTTCCCTGAGCGTCAAACCCCCCACCCGGCCCAAACCCGACACCCGGATTATTCTCCTTTTCTCCACTCCCCACTCCCTCCCTCTCCTTCTTCGAATTCTTAGCCTCACTCACATCCGAGGCCCAATTCGCATCCCCATTCCCAAACAGCTCCCCACTCGAGTCCGTCCCAATCGCCACCGGAAAATCCGAACACGTGCCGTAAGCAGCGGAAGCCCCGACGGAGCAGCACCTCCGGGTCCCACTCCGATCGCTGCTCCGACCCGAGACCGACCTGGACCCTCTCCGCCGCCTCTTCTTAGCAATGAATCGGAAGCTCCCGTGCTTGTGGTGGTGCCCTCCGGAGATGGTCCGGTCGTCGTCGAGCAGAGTCAGCCGGGACATGTCGATGGCGTCGATGGAAAACGACGTCGCTCGGTTAGAGAGGCATGGGCGCTTGGTATTGTGGTAGGGTTTGGGGTTGCCGGAGGGATCGGCGGAGTCTAGGGTTTTGGCTGTCTGCTGTTGGAGCTGGAAAGGTCTCCAGCTATGGAGTTGGAATGTACATGAATCTAAGGAGTGCCGTGAGTCGACTGCTTTTTGGGGATGGGACATTTTGGGTTTTGGGAGAATCCAATTAGGGTTTAGGGAATTACAGTCTTATTTACAGAAATGAAGCTGAAGCTGAAGCTGAAGATGAGCTAGTTGGAGTTCCACAATTTTCAGATTTCGAGTTTCAGAGGGACAACAGTGAGTAGAGAAGGAAGAAGTAACTAAATAAATTGTGTGGCGCGAGCTCTCACGCGCGTGCATATATGAGGGTAGGTATTCACCTCAACACGTGTCACCTGTCCAGCCCTTTATTTTTCATTTTTCAGTCAAAAATGACATCTCTGCCCATACAAATAGTGTTGGGACTGGGATCGACCAGGTTCATAGAGGACCGTAAAATGGTCGAGTAACCAACCGATAAATCTGGCCATCACATGTTCGACCCGTTCTCCCTCTGCGCTGATCAGCCTGCAGCATAAATCAAAAGTAAGAAATCATATGACAATAAATTATCCATCTAGAAAGATTCCGTCAGTACCTGAGACTTGGAAACCCAAACAAGTCGTGCACATTCCTTTTTCTCATAAGCGTGCCAGAAGACTTGTAATGACCGGCATGAATCAATAACATAAGCCACCTGGGGGATTGTTACTGATGATTCAGCAATATTTGTGGCCAGTATCACCTGTCCAGATAACTCTATTAAGAACATAAACTAGCTCGACTGCATAAACTAGCTCGACTGCATCTAGAGTGACAATCATATCATTGATGCAAAAAAAATAGTGTAATAAAAAAAATCACATTAAGACAAATAATTGATGTCAAGTAATATCAAGCATACTTTACGATGGGATTTCGTGATCTTCATGGTCATGAGAGCTTGTTCAGTATCTATGCTGCTATGCAAAATGTGAACTTTAAAAGATGAACTAAGAGGCTTCAGAAGGAACCATTGCTGCTCCAGGGCATAGTATGTTGGTAGAAAAATCAATATGCTCTTTTCAATGTCGGGCTCTTGATGGTGAATATGCAACACCAGTTGATGAATAATACTATGCACATCCGGCTTAATATCAGCTTTAGCCAACGAAGGACTTGGTCCTGAACAATATCTCAAAGAAAGCGACTCTGAATCGATGTTGAGAAGATCGGCCACCTATTCAGAAAAGCAGGAAAGGACATTCATCATATATACTATCTAGATGGTGTTGCATGTAAGATCACAAGCAGTTTCAACACTAAATTCTGGCCCTTTGACCTACGTGGCAATATTTTATGATCGAACACCATTGTCTATGGAAGTTGACATGCATTGAACAGGAGTTATACAATAATATCCTTCTAAAGCATATCTAACCAGTACGGCACCATATATAATTATCAAAAGAAGAAAAAAATTAGTAAGAGCTTTGGCTTCCATATTTATACCTCCTTTATCGAGACCGTTTTATTCGCTTACCTACTATATTTATTTATTTATTTATTTCAGACCTACAAAGTTTCTCCAAAACATATAAACACCATTATCAAGCACATAACACTCTTTTTGACGTCATCATTGAATGCACACCCGTGATTAACTCTCTTGCTTATTTGTGCACGATGGATCAACACCAAAAAAGTACCACAGAAAAATAACACATTAAAAAGGAATCATTAATTGATTTTGTAGTCTAAAAATTCAAGTACAGGAAAGAAGTAATTGCCTCCTCAAGATAAGAAACCCTTTTCTGAAAAATAGTTTTCTGGCCAGAGCTAGGGATTGCAAGCACTTCCACTCGTTCATTCCTGCCGAGATCCTTAAAGTAATCCCTGTACCTTGCAATATCAGCAGTTGCAGACATCAACACCACCCTGAAAAATCAAAAATCTATTAGATCCTCATGTTACTAAAGTCCAAGTAAAATATCCATACATAACAATTTAACTAGAACCAGACAAGCAAATTAGCTTAACATGAAGAAAAAGCAAAAACAACTGTGTCAGGTAGGTGTCAACCTCAAGTTATTGTTCTTCATCATAAACTGCTTCAAACAAACAAGAACAAGATCAGACTCCACAGATCTTTCATGCACTTCATCAAGAACAATGACCTTGTAGTCTAGTGCATGCATCCCTTTGTCCCGCATTTCATCCAGTAAAACTCCAGCAGTTTTGAAAACAATAACCGATCTGCACAAAATACACAAAAGGAAATAAACTCATTAGCACACTATGCAAACAGCTTCCAAATAGAAAATTAACCTCTCATTTAACATGGACCATAATGCACCTTGATGACAAATGCTTCGAATGGCCTATGTGATATCCAACCTCCCCACCAAGCTCACTATTACGAGCTTGTGCAACCATTTTCGCAACAGCTACCACCGCAAATCGCCTAGGCTGTGTACATAGAATTGGCTTCACATTCGCTTCCAGTAAAAACTGCGGTATCTGCGAGCTTTTCCCTTTGATTTACAGATGTAACAAGTAATCAGATAACAAACTAAACATCAAAAATCAACTGTGCACGAGTCCGTGTCCAACAATTTCTGATGAAGCAGTATCCATAGGGAACCAAACGGCAGAAACACAATGGAGTCTCAACAAATTTCCAGAGAACGACGAAAACACGACGGAGTATTACAATTTTCACGGTAACAAACAGCGAATAACGGCATATAAACAACGGAATACTACTAGTACTACAGTAAAGTTCATCTCTAATAAAACGGTTCAGGAAGTAGAGAAACTAAAGCCGCAACAACGAAGAGTGAGAAATGTTACCGCAACCGGTCTCGCCGACGATGAGAGTGACGCGATTATCGAGGATTTTCTCGACGATCTTCCCCCGGAGCGCCGTTACCGGAAGGTCCGCGAATTTGTACGGCTTAAATGTCGACGAGTACGCAGAGCTGTACGACGACGTTGGGGACGGCGGAGACGCCATGGTCACAACTCACAACCTCTCTCTCTCTCAACGAAAAGCGAGAGAGGATTGGAATTTCGGGAATGGTGTAGGACCCCTTTTTTGGAGTCGAAAAAAAGCGAAAGGAGTGTTTATTGAGTCGCTCAGGTCACTCCCGCCTCGGTCCTTCTTAGGGGAGCAGGAATCGGAGGCGGTGAGGTTCACGTGGGCTTGGAAGGTAGGGCGGTAGGGACTCGTGAAGACTATTGAGTCAATGGTGTCTCTCTATTATTTTTTTAATTTTTTTTTTACTTTTGCCTTATTTGGACCAATTGTGTGAGGGTGCAGGGCACGTAAGATGGACGTGGGGTACGTGGGATCGGCTCATGACCTTCCCTCATACGCCAATTTAGGAGGCGTGGGTCCCGGATCCCCGGTGTAGGAATCTCTGTTGTGGATTTGGGCCCTCGTCCGGTGCATCGTCGTTTCATTGAAATGGAAATGATGAACGCATTGACTAATTCTAGATTTTGGCTAGGATGCTAATTGCCATTATTAAGTTTCCTTGGTTTGATGTCGAAGATTTTTGGCAAAAATGTCATTGTTTATTGTTTCTCAAGTTTGAGGTCAATATGTATCAAACGTACGAGTAAAATATGAAAAATTTGGGTTTGAAACTCCACATTAAATTATTTTAGACTTTTTGCATCTAGTTTAAATGAGTAAAAGATTAAAAGTTTACATAGAAACATTAGTGAATTATATGCTATATTACTAATCTACATGCGGGAGTTTGAGTTTTTGTTGGCTCACTTTTCATCCGGTTTTCTATAGTTATGTAATGTGATACTTATTCTTATGAATAACACGAAAATACAAATAACAAATGAGAGGTTAAATATTGTATTCAAGGAAAGAAAAGAAGATATGGTGAAATCAATTTAGTATGTTACCAATTCAACTTGCGTGGGTCTTCCCCAACTTACTTAGGTTTGCATAATTGAAGTATCGCAAAAGGAAACCTAATCAGTTCTCGTGTTTGAGATGGACAATAAAATTTAATTAAATTACTACTCATAAACTGGAAAACGATACATTTTCCTTAAGATCACATCTTATTCGGTAACATGAAAATAAAATCAATTCCTTTGTATTTCCATTCAAAAAGGAAAACAAATTTTCCATATGGTAAATTAGTTATTTTAAGATATATGCTCGTTGTTAGTCTTTGTTACATAACTAATATAACCATACATTGATCTTGGGTCGGGTTTGAAACACTAGATATCGTTTTGATATTCTTTTTTAGTATTGAACAAACTATCATTCATAAAATAGAAACTTCTACACAAAGACCCAAACATGTGTGCACATAACAGGAGTGAAAATGCAAACAGTCATAACTAAACAAACGCGAACCCAATAAGAATCCTGTTTATAAGCAAATTTAACGGAAAAGGATGTCGATTGCATCGTTGCCGCAAACAATCAAGGCACATTGTGACACAAAGACATCTTAATGCGTGACACATTTGTCATCGAAGCTGCTCCCAAGAAATGCAAAAGTGCATAATTGTGAAATGTAGGATACTGTTTGCATATTATTTTTTTTATTAATTTTTTTTTCATTTATTTTGAAGACGATTTATTTTATTTTTTTAACAACCGTAAAATTTCCATTAGTCGCTCCAGCCTAATACAACCAGGTCAGCATTGGTAGCAGCGGGTAGAGCGAACTCAGCGTAGCAACCCAAGCCTCCGATTACCTTGTAACCCATCAATTAATCGCCGCCGATTCGAAAATGGCCTCAGGCTGGGGAATCACCGGAAACAAAGGGCGTTGCTACGATTTCTGGGTCGACTTTAGCGAGTGCATGTCTAAGTGCCGCGAGCCCAAGGACTGTTCGCTCCTCCGGGAGGACTACCTCGAGTGTCTCCATCACTCCAAAGAGGTCACTTTCTTCTTTTCCCCTTTTCAATTTCACATATCTGTTACTCAGATCCATATGATTTAGGGTTTTCTTTCGTTTGGTAATAATGGTGTTTCTTATTGAATCTCAATTTGAGTTGAGAACTATGGCTTGTTCTGATTTGAGCTGAAATTGACGAGACAGGAATGCTTTGTTTACTTAGATTTGGATTATACTCCCTATCTGACATTGCCAAGCTAAACAAGTTTTTCTTTTAGTTACCAGATTGATTAGTTATTGGTGTAGGTGACTTAGACTTCTAACAGCACAAACCGCAACAAACTATGATACTGACACCTATTATTTGCACTCTGAACCTCGGAGGTCATAACCGATTAGGCTTACAGGAGCTCAAGCAGTAGTTGGTTTAGAGAAGGCAGGGAATGTTGGTCATTTGATCATAGTGCCATCAGACATGTGTTGCCTATAGAAACTAATTGTTCGTGGCGGGTCCTGCACCCGGCGAACAGTCAGCACTGGTTTGTGGTTGCTGTGTTTCTGTGTTGTGCTTAGGCGTGCCATCACCCTTGGAGCGGTGCAACTCGACTGCGTGCGACCCCCTTGGCGAGTCGCTTCGTCTGCTCCCAATTCGACTCTGACTTCCTGGTCAAGCGACTGTTACGCGGGCGCTGACTAAGCCGGCGTACAGGGCTCGAACAAGACCTGAATAGAACTCTCTACCAGGATTTTCTTCCCAACCCCTCCAGGATTGAGGATCTTACTTTGATCCGGAGAAGCAAAGCAGAGCTGTTCCAAGACCACGGGTGTGTCACCGGAGTGACGACTCGATTGCTACCAGGGGTAGTGGACTGACAGACTCGATTGCTACCGGGGGTAGCGGACTGACTCGATAGACTCAGCAAACGCTCGGCACAAGTACGAGAGCGGATCAATCGTAGGAGGGCGGAGGAGGGTTGCGTGAGGCTCAGCAAATGCTCGGCGCAAATACGAGATTAGATCGATCGTAAGAGGGCGGAGGAGGGTTGCGTGAGGCTCAGCAAATGCTCGGCGCAAGTACGAGATTGGATCCGTCGTAGGGCGGAGGCGAGTTGCGTGAGTAGCTCAGCAAAGCGCTCGGCACAAGCACGAGATTAGATCGATCGTGGGGCGGAGGCGGATTGCGTGAGTTGCTCCGGAGAGGCTTTGGCAAGTTAGCGTTGCGCTAGAACTTGTGGTTGTTTGTATTTGGTTGAGAACCTTTTCCTAGATGCCAGCAGAGTTATATTTATACGGCTCAAGGACCCCTAGGGCTGTCAACTCCAGCCCGGCGGATCCTTGAGATTCATTAGGAGTGTCCTCCCTTATCCTGCTTCCCATCAAATCAGCAAAGATACTATCAGAGGTATAGTTGGTATTGAAGCTTCGAAGTTTGGAGCAACACGTCATGACCTTGCTTGTTATGCTTCTGTTACTGTTCAAGTTTCATCATTGCGCAGTATGGCCGGTTCCTCTAAAAACTTCCCTAAAGCATGGTGCAGCATGGCTTGTGGTTGTTAGTGATTGATAGCCTAGCGTAGGTATTGAAATCATTGCTATATTGCTTCTCAATCTCAACAAATATCTTCGCTGATGGATTGCTACGAAACAACCCCAATCGGATTAGGAAGCAACTCACGTTCCCCTTCCAACTCAACTTCCTTGGTTGAAGCGGGAAAGCACGATCTGAAAGGGTTTGACTCTGATCAAAAACCCTACTGGGCCTCGGGGTGAAAGCCCAATTGAAATAAATTCCAATTGTGGCCCAAACATTAGTCCTCATTCTTGATTTTGATAGAAAAATGAGTTTTTTTTTTTTTTTTTTAGAGTAGAGTAAGATCATAATCTACATAGACAACCAGGCATCCGGGGGAGGGGGGTTGCAATTCATGACCTTTTCCTGAGTCGCTGAAAAATATGAACAGCCATGGAGCTTTGGAGTTTCTGGAGCCCCTTCATGCTAACTTCTTGACAAGAACTTTGTATATTTGGATCATGCATTGGCAGTGCTTCCATTTCTCCGTGATTACTGCCAGCTGTTAGGGACACATTCATTGTAGTTTAGTTCCACTTGTTGCAGGAAGTGTAGGTTTTAAAGTAAGCTTTGAATCCTCAGTCATAAGCCACTTTGAGGATCTACATGCAGTTTAAACTCCCTTAGTTGGTAAACCTGACAACTGTAAACCACTTGGGATTAATCATGACTGAATGCATGTTATATGTATCAGCAATTTGGAAGATGCGAACCTATGAGGTGTTTGAAAATTAGTTGTTGTCTATTGTGTGTTAACTGTTAAGCTTGTCCTTTTTTGTTGTTATTGTTAATTGATACTATTTATAAGTTTCATCTGCTGCAATATAATCAAACGTTAAATAAAATCAAGCTGAATGACTTTTACTTTTTTCTGTAACATTTGGAGAACATGATAGGAAATCAAACATGATAATGAAATGAAGGTATAAATGGTGCAGGTATAGAACTTGATCAAGATATCTTATAGAAAGTTTTGCGATTTGATCAATAGTTGCCTTAAGGTTCTTAATAATTATTTTCAATTATGGGTAGTTTCAGTAAAGTATCGCACGATACCATATAAAGTGATGTATGGCCTGATTTCAAAGACATATGGAACTGTTGAATGAAGATGGCATTGTCATCTCTCACCTGATTTAGCTCTCCCACTGAAAATATGTGCTATGGTTTTCTTTCACTGGACCAATGTGTCATTCATGTCAAATTCGAATTCCATAAGTACTTTCATACCAATATAAGCTCACTTGCTGCAGCAAAAGTCCTTAACTCTGGAAATCACTATATATTTTGTGGGATAACCCAATTGGTATTGAGATTCTCTTATTCAAAATGATATTGAGATTCTCTTATGCTGTAACTGATACAATTTATTTGACATGTAAATTTTAGACTGCTTTTTTCTTTATTCAACTGCTATTCGGCTTTGTAATACTGATTTACATTGTGGTTCCTCTGTATATTTATTATTGCAGTTTCAACGAAGGAATCGAATTTACAAGGAGGAGCAGCGTAAGATAAGAGCAGCTGCACGGGCCAAGGAGGGTGGAGTGGTTAATGACCATCATTCGTAGCAGAAACCAATCCTCTTATGAACTCGAGAATTAATAAAATGTATGGAGATCGGATGTTGTATTTTGTTGTTTCCAGACCGGCATTTTACTTGATTATGTTATCTGTTTTGTTTCTCCTGGAATGATGAGCGTTCGCTGGTCTATGCAATAAGATAGTGGTCGATTACCCTCTTGTCTGCAGTAGCTACACCATGTACATTGACTTGCTTGGTGTATCAGAATGCTGTTTCTGCTCTCCAGATTAATATTGTGGAATATAAACCCTTTTCTTCTCAAGTTTGTTTGTTGATTTTCTGTCTTTGAGGAAGTTTTTGATATATATCATATGACTCCAATGGATTCTGAATTCTCCTATACAGGTACTTCCAGTTCTCTTAGTTTCTGAATTTCCTTAGTTTTGTTTGCTCCCACTATCTTAGTTTACGATATGTTCTGAATTTCCTTTTTTCTGAAGAAGGAAAAAAGGTGATGAGCAAGTGTAGAGCAACATTACATGAATGAATGATGAATAATTTTTTTTTTGGTAGTCAATTAAACATCAAATGTGAAGGATCCAAATTACAGTAGCTATAACATAAAAACAACCCAGCAAATGAATGCACATAGTTCTGAAGGCCTCCAAGACTTAATGCCAGATGATTTGCCATAATCACTCCGGTACAGATATTAGAGTTTCATCATATCCCGTCACGGAAAAGCTAAAGTCACCCCCAGGCACTGCCTCAGCCGTACATCGGCCGCGGCAGACTGGCTTCTCTTCAATAGAGCATTCAATCACGACCAACTCCTTCTTGCCAAGCAACTTGATCACAGCTATACCTCCTTCCATCACATAACAGGGAAACCTGGTAAATCAAGCTCAATTGACTGAAATAGTTTGACCCAAGATGCAGGCACCCCATATTCTGCCATTGCCCATATTTCGCTATGCTCGTAAGATTTCTGAAAATATAAGCAAAGGCACCCTCCAAAATGTACTAGTGTTCTCACAGACGTGACATCATGGACTTGGATTGGAGGCAATGACACTTGCCGGAACTCCTCCATTACCAAATCAAAGGCATAGATAGCTGGGTCTGGAACACGATCATCATTTCGAAAGCCGACCCAATGAAATGCTCCATTTGAAAGAGTACCCTGTCCGCCAACCCTGCTGGAGAAAGACGAGGGAGGAGCAGAGACAACTTTCCAGGAGTTGGCTGTGAGTGAGAAGACATGGACTTTTACACAACCACGAGAGGGATGAGGTGCATGTAATACAAAAACTATTACACAGTCATCAGTGGCAGACACATGACCAAGCCCATAATTTCCAAAGCTTAGAAACGAAATTCCTCCACGAGGACTAGGGCTAGGTATTCTGCGGAGAAAACCTGTTAGTGGATTCCAGATAAACAATTCTGTAGGATAGAAAAAGGATGATGGGCATAGAAACACCAAACCATTGCAGGAGGCCTTTACATGTTGGAAATTATTCTCGGACGGGAAGACTAGATTTTTGACTGAAGCAGCATTGAAATTATCTTCCATGGATTGAAACCGAGGGGGCAAACTACGATTGGGGGTTTCAAGTGAGTAGGTGGAGATGAGAAATCTTCGACGGGCTGTGATGCTAGTTGGAGGTGGGATTTAGCAAACTTAGGGTCGGATTTGATTACGGAACGCCACTGTTTCGACACACAGGTGAATCGGAGCAAAGATTTCACCGGCAACCTGATCAGAATTCTCACTACAACATCGTGAGGAAGATCAAACCGCTGCTCATTCGACATTATTTCCCTAAGAAATAACAAGGGAACAGAGAGATGGGAATTTCGGATGTGTCTTCAAACTCTAAGACGGAGTATGTATACAAGTTAAATCAAGTCCTATTAAGAAACTAATTGCACTAAATTAAAAGACATTAGAAAACTAATTACAATAAAATATTTCTAATAATAATATATATATTTACATGGCATGAGATTGAAATAGGGCAGTTCAACTGAGACATGCAAATAGGGGTGGAGATATGAGAGAAGATGTCTATAATCAATCAAAGAAGAAGACGCCCGGTTCTTCTTCTTTTTTCCAATCGGAGAAGGCGTAAAGTACTTGACACTGATTAAAAAAGTTTATAGGATAATAAAGTTTATCAAATAAAAATTTATTAAATCTCAGCCATTGAATTAAAATTTGCTTGATTCAACGACAGTTGACTAAATGTTTCTAGTCAGTAGCTGATAAGGTGAACGAAATGAGATTAAAATTTTAAGTAGCTGATAAGAACCGGGGCAACTATATTTTTTGTTTAATGATCTTGATCAATAAATTTGAAGAGGGGACATGAAACTTTTATATAAAAGGTTTGTAAGTTGTAATCTCGTTGGTTAGCAAATTTAACTGATTTATAATCTCAACGTGTTCAAACTTCTTATATAAACATAAGTGTGTGAGGTAGTTTAAGAGATTCTAATAATTTTTTATTTTTACAAGGTCTCGAAGGGGAAAATTCAACTGTTGGGAGGGTTAAAACTAAATACGATAAATTACGTATGGCGTGAAACAAAAAAGAGATTTTGCACGTGCGAGTCCAGACGGTCGAGTATTTATTTCAACGGACGAGATGCAAATACGTAGAAGCAGATAATTGAAAACCCTAAAAATCGAGAGCCCGATCCCAATTTCAACATCGCAGGTAAAAATCTCTCATCCTCATCGCGCCGACCCTCCGTAGCCATGAGTAGCCGCGCCAGCAGAACGCTTTACGTCGGGAACCTCCCCGGTGACATACGCGAGAGAGAGGTCGAAGATTTGTTCTACAAGGTAAAAATCAATCCAGACTCGTTGGAATTGCTTCTTCTTTTAATATATTAATAATTGTTTGAATTGATTTGCAGTATGGACGCATCGCTCATATCGACCTCAAGGTTCCCCCAAGGCCTCCTGGCTATGCTTTTGTTGAGGTGAGTTACCGCTTACCTGTTTTTGCTGATTTATTTATATATTTATTGTTTCACAATAAATTCATGTTTTACCTGCAGTTTGAAGATGCTCGCGATGCCGAAGACGCAATCCGCGGCCGTGACGGCTATGATTTTGATGGCCATCGCTTGAGGGTAGGGCTCCTATTCTTGCTTGTCACACTTGTCATTCTCCTGCTGGGAATCACAATAAAATCACAAATGTATGTCCCTGTAGGTTGAACTTGCGCATGGCGGGCGTGGACATTCTTCTGGTGGAGATCGTCATAGAGATGGTGGCGGTGGCGGCGGCGGCGGCGGTGGTGGTCGAGGGGGACGAGGAATGTCTAGGCGCTCTGATTTTCGTGGTGTGTATTTGATTGCATGCAATTTTGTTTGGTTAATGGTAGAATGCGCTTGATATTTTTTTTTAACTTGTTTGTGTTCCATATACAGTGATGGTCAGTGGACTGCCTTCTTCAGCTTCATGGCAAGATCTTAAGGTGAGCTTTACATATGCCAATTGGAGATGCCTCGGATAATACCATCTCTTTGTGTCTCGACTGACACATATGTTACATATTATCAGGATCACATGCGACGGGCTGGGGATGTCTGTTTCTCACAAGTTTTCCGTGATGGTAGCGGTAAGATTTTTATACCTAATGGCTGTTGCGGTGTATTATAATTCCTTCATGACTTCAGTATCAGAATATAGTATCGGAATGTAAAATGATATTCCTGACCCTTAGAATCTGGTGAAAGTATTTGGAAGAATGTCATATTTTAAGCAGATGTAGACTGTTCCCTAGGATTTTATTTTTTCCTCATCTAGTTTGATTGTTTTGGCTGATGAGTGATGGTGCCAGTGGAAGTTGTCAAAAACACTGTTATGGTACTAAACCAAGTTACATGAGATGTTTGGACTGAATTTGCTTTTAGTGTTTCAGTGTTTGTACTCTTTAAGGCCTAGTTAATTAGGTATTAGAATGTTGGCTGTTTAACTGTACCACGATCGTTTTTATAGGCACAACAGGAGTAGTGGACTACACTAACTATGAAGACATGAAGTATGCAGTAAGTCGTTTATACCTCAAGGACATTGAAATTGTGTAAACCCATGAGTGCTGGATCCTCAGTTTGATTTTAGTTAATTATGTAATGTGTCTGAAGTTTTCATAGAGTAAGAAGATTTAGAACTCAGATTTTGATGAAATTATTGCTTCAGATCAAGAAGCTTGATGGCTCTGACTTCAGGAATGCCTTTTCCCGCTCTTCTGTTCGGGTATGACATCTTACAGTTTGAAAATTGTAGCCTCGCTCCTCACTTATATTTTCAATATTTTGATCAATTGTCATTTGTTATAGGTGCGGGAATATGATGCGAAGCGGGACTCATCTATGAGCCCCAGTCGTGGTCGATCTCCTTCAAGAGGTAGAAGCTACAGTCGTAGTAGAAGTAATAGCCGGAGCAGAAGCAGGAGGTATGGCCATTTTAAACTACTCTACATAAAAAAAAGTGGGTTTTTTTTCTTCCATACTTACGCTAAACCTTAACTGCAGCAAGTCTCCTAAACCCAAATCTTCGCGCCGCTCCCCTGGTAGATCTCGATCAAGGTCCGTGTCTCCACCCCGCTCTCGATCAAAGTCTCACTCTCTGTCAGGGTAAGCATATTTTTCCTCAGTTTTTGATGTATCTAAGCAGCTGTTGATATTCTTTGTTCCCTGAAGTGAAGAAATTGCATTGCAGTTATTATTTCAAGGAACTCTTGCTGAGTTAATGCTCTATATTGAACGTTAAATCGAATTTGAACAATTGCTGCGTTGACATCTAATCAGGGACTCAGATTACTCTTTTCTTCTTTTGTTTGGGAGTCAGTTTGTAAATGGAAATTTCCAGATTAACAGGGTTTTTGGATATGCGAATATCTTCGAAGGTTATGTGCTGTTTTGGTTAGATTCAGTTGTCTTCTTGAAATTTTAAACTAAATTTGCCCTTTAATTTCTTATTGCCTCGTTCCATGATTTGCTTGTTAAGTGCTTAAGCAGTACAGACGCTACCGAGGAATTAGATATCCGCCTACTTTTCATTTTCTTCTCTGTCTGCTTGCATGAAAATTACCTCTGTTTTCCTTTTAGATATGGATATATGCGGCAAACTGGGGAATGGATATTAGGATCTTGATTGGATATGGTGAATTGCTTACAACTTTTTCTGTGGAGGTATGCTGTTATTTAGATAGGCAGCTTCGGAAACCTTCATGGTGTCGTTGTTCTAATGCTTTTAGCATTGTAAATGTCCATGGGTGCTAGATTGGGAACTATGGAGGTCTTGGATTGCAATAATAAAGCTGGATATCTGTGAACTTAGTGCCATTGGATTTGGAAGTCATCAACAATGAGCAGTAGAGACAATTTGATTTTCATTTCCTGCTCCAACGTTTTGCCAAGCTAATAGGGGGCACTATCTGGATTCTGCGCATTCTTGTGTTAATACAGTAGGGAAGAATGCTCCTCTTCTTTCCACTGGTGTCTTAAAAATAATTATGCTGCGAATTAACAATTTTTGTTATCTGAATTTGTGTTTGTGCTTTGGTGGGGAGGATTTCTTATATTCCTTATGGTTGAAGTGCCAAATGTTTATTATTTTTCATGTATCCTTATTGGATATGTAACTCTCGCATGGAAGAGGCATCAAGGACCTTGGATCAAATTGGTAAAGGAACATGGTATTAAATTGGGTTATTTCTGGAACTTTTGCAGATCACGATCAAGAAGCAGATCTCCATTGCCTTCAGTAAGCCTTTTCTTCTCCTCATATAAAATTTTTGTAACACATTGTTTCATTTTAGATTAAAAACTTCTCCCATCAGAATAATGAAGTCTTAAGTTGTGTGCTAATTATTCGGTACCTACCGAGGGGCAAAAAATGCTAATGAGTTGGAATTTCATTTAGTGACTTCTAAGAACAGGTGGAATGAGAATTCAGTCCAGTTAATAGGTTTTTATGGTATGTTGTCAAATTAAGATATTAGGGCCATTTTAAGGCAGCAGTTGAAATATAAGGAGTGTCTTCTGGTGATCTTTGCATTTTCTTGATTGTGATAGTCTATATTTTTATAGTTGACATAAGTCACATGACAATCTATTTAATCCATCTGCTAATGGATGGCCATGAGAAATGTCACCGGACATTGAATATGGATTTCGCCCTTTGTGGTAACAAATTTTATTTCTTTGGCATCATCAGAAGCGCATAAGTAAAAGCCCGAAGAAAGATGCAAGTAAAAGTCCGAAGAAGCGCAGTGGCAGCCGAAGTCCAAGCCGTAGCAGGAGCAGGAGCAAGAGTTTGTCACGGTATTGTCTTTGTGCTGTATATTTTCCAGTGTAATTTTATTGTTTCTATGATTTGGCTTTTGATGAACCCTAACTTAACCTACTGAAACTCTGGTCGGCAGGTGATATTTTATCCCACAACTGAAGCGAGAAGTGGCAATGAATTGAACTTTCGTTGTTTGAGCAGTCCTTTGTTTACTAGCAGACTGAGCTTATGGATTGATAAATTTTACTCTTTTGCGTTGTTTGTCTGAAACAATCTCTTTTATCATCGGTGCACTTTTTATGTATTCCTTTGAGACTAATATATTGTTGTTGGTACACTACTCTCGCCCTGGTTCTTCCTCGTTCATAAGCTCCATCTCAATAACCTTCAGTTCTTTGGTAAAAAGCTGGTTGTTGTAGCAATAACACAATTTAACACTTGATAGTGTACCAAATTAAATGGTGTTTTGACCAAATTTGATTTGGTAGATAGCATCATAAGATGTTAGGTCTCTATTTCTCATGTTGTAATGACATGTTGATGAGTTATGCACGTGAAGATGCCGAGATCTGAAAGACTGCCTTGTTCATCTTATGCCTTCCATCATTTTGCACCAATAACATCTGTTGCCGAGAGATCCTAGTCATTGAAAAACGAAGCTCATTTACAGTGCACTTTCCCATTTTGATTTACACTGTTTCTGAAAATTGGATTCGATGAACCTAGAATTTCGGGATCAATATTTTTTTGAAAATGAAACTGCAAGATTTGATAGAAAAACGAGGCGTCAACGAGTCCCGACATCCCTTTGTTTCTGTAGGGGAATATTTTGTGAATAAATACAGAGGTGGCTAAATGGAAGCCTTCAAATATGTGACAAATACACAAGAATAAAGATCAAATGGTGGCTAGAACTTCTGGGAGGATCCTCACAACTCGGAGGTGTGCCTTCTGATAATCTCAAAAGAATTAAGATACACACAATAAAAATGAAACTAGATCATCAACCAAGAAATTATTTTGGTAAAATAAAAAACGTGAATTGTGATTTGATTATTTATTCCAATTGTAATTATTCACCTGACGTATGTAAATATGTGGATGAGCTAAGAATATATATATATATTTGGGTAATGTTGATGCTCCAAAATAGCTGAGTGGTCCAGAATGACGAGTGCGGAGGAGAGCCACATGTTTTTTTCGTTTTTTCAGAGAAGAAAAAGAAAAAAAAGAAAGCCATAAAACAAGAGGCTTCCATTGCACAGCCCAGTAGAGACGGTAGTAGTAGATTGAACAAGAAGCAGAAGTAGAAGCAGAACCAGAAGCAGAGAATAACTGAAGGAACAAATATGTTCTCTCGGCTCCCGGACGACGTCGTTCTGAACATCTTCAACAAGCTGGAGGACGACCCTCGGCACTGGGCACGCTTGGCCTGCTCCTGCACCAAATTCTCGTCCCTCATTCGCAACGTCTGCTGCAAGACCAAGTGCCTCTCCGCCCTCCCCTCTGTCGTCTCCTCCGCCTCCGACCCCCCACCCGGCTACTGGGCCTCCCTCCACAAGCTCGCCGTCTGCTGCCCCGGCCTCCTCCACTCCGGCGTCCTCTTCGACAACTCCGACTTCGGCCTCGAACGCGAGCTCGGCCCCGACCACCAATCCCAATCCTCCACCTCCTCCTCCCAAATCACTCACCAACCGCCGCCTCCGCCGCCGTCGGACTGCGCTTGGTCTCTCTACGACGATCTCTACTTCGACACAGTCTACGACGACTCCGAATCCTCCTTCGCAACAGCCGCTACCTCCGGTAACGAAACCGGCGCCGTCTCGGTCGCAGTCGGCGGCGAGTTTCCGATCAGCAAAAGACGAAAGATCTGCCGGTCGATGAGGTCTCATTTGGCCTCCGGGGCCTGGAATCTGAGCCGCGAGCAAGGCAACAAGCTCCTCCACAGCCGCTTCCGAGGCGATTGCCTCTACATTTGTGACTGGCCAGGATGCGTCCACGTGGAAGAGAAGCGTAGCTATATGCTGTTCAGAGGCTTCTTCAAGGACTTCAAGGGGTCTCAAGTCTGGAGGAACATCAAGGATGGCAAGAGGACTCAAGTCGACCTCAATTGCGCTTATTGTAGCTGCAACCACACTTGGGATCTGCATTCAGCCTTCTGTTTGCGACGTGGCTTTGGTTACCATGATGATGGTGAGCCCGTTGTGAGGGCTTATGTGTGTCAGAATGGTCATGTTTCTGGTGCCTGGACTGATCTGCCTTTGTATGCCTAGAACGTATTTTCAACTGTCTTGTTTGTTTGTTTGTTTGTTGTATTTGTTTCAATAAGAGAGAGCTGTAAGTTGCACATCCACAATTATTCTGTTGTAAGATTGTTCGGTGTTTTATGCTTAATAATAATTCAGTTATAACAGCCCTCTTCTTTTCGACCGAGATGTTCACTTCAGACACTCTTATCTAGATCATCCAGTGTCTGAAAATTGACTGCTGACGGCGAGTTGGTTTGGAGTGGAAGACCGAGTCTTTATTAAATGGGCCAGTTAAACAAGGTGGGCCCATGAAGGAAACTTGCGTGGGGAGCAAGAAGAGTGACAGAGAGGATATGAGAAAGAGTCATAAAGTCTCAACCTTTGATCCCAAATTTACACAAGACCGGAGCCCTAGCTCAGGAAATTCAGAGGTCCAGAATCTCAAAGATTCGAGCTTTCACCCAGGTTCTGTCCTCGCTCCATTATTCCAATTTCGCAGTATTCGGTGTTTTTATCTTTATTTTTTTCTTGAAGGGTGAATTTTCCTGTTAATGGGTAGAGAGGGTAATGCTAGTTGTGATCCTGATGAAGCTCCAAAATATGTGTTTGATTTGGGTGATGAGGATGAGGAAGAAGAAGAATCAGAAGAAGACGATGAGGATGATGACACCTTTGACAATGGTACATCTGCCGACCAATTTTACCCAGATTTTGTGGGGGAGGAGTATGAGACTTTAGCTCAGAAAAAAAGAAAACCACTTGGGGATAGTCGGCCTAAAGGTTCAGTTAAGAAGGCCAGGAAAGATGATGATTCCAAACAAAGCAAAGAGGAGGAATTGATGGAGAACATGATGGGCGGGCGGAGAGGGAGATCAAGGAAGACGAAGAAAATAGGTAGAAGAAAAGGATCAAAGAACCAATGCAGCCCTGAAATCCTTAGCCTTCACAGTAAGGCTCGAAATTGCTATGCGTTTGGGGATTACAAAGAGGCCATACCCATCTTGAAAGTTGTAATTAAGCAAGCACCGCATTTGTCTGATGCTTATCAGACACTTGGAGATGTGCATAGTGGTCTTGGTGATAAGAATAGAGCCTTGAATTGCTACCATGTTGCTGCACAATTAGCACCGAAAAACGCATCTTTGTGGACACTGCTGTTTACAAAGTTCATGGAGTTCGGGAACATTTCTGGAGCTTCACATAGCCTTTCGAGAGCAATATCAGCTGATCCTGAAGCCGAAAATGTTATTGCTCTGAAGTTGGATCGTGCTTCACTCCATGTTCAGCTTAACGATTTTGAAAAGGCTGCTGCATTGTATGAAGAAATAGTCCAAGCCTGTCCCAGTAATGTTAAGGCACTGAAGTCAGGAGCAGATATGTATGCAAAATGCGGTCAGCGCAAACACTCTATCCATATGCTGGAGGATTGTCTCAGAGCTCATCCAACTGAAGCTGACTCGAGTATCATTGACTTGTTAGTTTCTCTGCTTATGGAAAATAATGCACATAATGAAGCTCTTCAGCACATTGAGCATGCACACCTGACACTCTATTCCGGAAAAGAGCTGCCTCTTCAGATGAAAGTTAAAGCAGGAATTTGCCATGCAAGCCTCGGAAACATGCGCAAGGCAGCTAGTCTGTTCACTGAATTTGTAGAGGATAGCACTGAATATAATAAAGGCTTCTTACATTTGAAAATTGCTAGATGTTATCTGTCCTTGAAGTATAAAGTGCAAGCAATTTTCTACTTCTACCAAGCTCTTAAGACACTTGAAGAGCATATTGAGGCACGATTGACATTGGCTTCTGTTCTCCTTGAAGAATCTAGAGATGATGAAGCTATATCGCTGCTGTCTCCCCCAAGAAATGTAGACCGTGTTCCCCTCCCAACTGATAATGCAAGACCATGGTGGTGTGATGGAAAAGTGAAGCTGAAGCTTTGCAACATTCTCAGAGCTAAAGGTATGCATGAGGAACTTGTGGACGCAATCTATGATTTGGTACACGAGTCATTACATATTATATCACTAGGGAGGAGGGTGAAAAGGAAGCTCTTGAAAAAGGAATGGTCAGAAAGGGTCAAAGCCTTGGATGATCAGCATAAAGGTAATGTATTTTCCAGAAATAGATCACGAGCACTTCCTGTACCAGTCCATCGAAAAGTTAACAGAGAAAAGAAGCGTCTTGAGGAAAAGGCAAAACTAAAGGAAGAAAAGAAAGCTAAGGCAATGGCTGCTGGACATGACGGACTAAGTGATGATTATTCAGAGTCAGATGATGATCCTGAAATTGATCCACATGAAATACAGAAAGAGCCTCCCCTGCCGAATCTAGTCAGTGAAAAAGAAAATCATGACCTCATATTAGATTTGTGTAGGTCACTCACTTCCTTGAATAGACATTCCGAAGCGTTGAAGATTATTAAGCTTGCTTTGAAATCAACTAAAGGCATGGCAGCTTTCCGGGAGGAACTTCGGACTCTTGGAGCTCAAGTAGCATACACAGCTCCGGATCCTGAGCAGGGATTGAATTATGTGAAGTACATTGCAGACCAGAACCCGTACAGCAATGGTGTCTGGAATTGCTATTACAAAGTAATCTCCAGATTTAAAGAGGACTGGTATCGTGATAAGCATTATAAATTTGTGCGCCACAGGCGCAACAAATTAAAAGACTGTGCTCCTCCCAGTATCATAAGTGGCCATCATTATACAAGGAAAAGTCGCCATCAGGATGCCGCAAGAGAGTACCTTGAAGCATACAAGTTATTGCCTGAGAATCCTCTGGTTAATCTCTGTGCTGGTACTGCCTTAATCAACCTGGCCCATGGACATAGACTTCAGAATAAGCACCACTGTATTGCTCAGGGCTTTGCATTCCTCTACAACAATTTGAGGGTTTGCAACAGCAGCCAGGAGGCTTTGTACAACATAGCCAGGGCATTCCATCAAGTTGGTCTTGTGACTCTTGCAGCTTCCTACTATGAAAAAGTTCTTGGCATTCATGTGAAAGACTGCCCCATACCAAAACTTCCCCATGAAAATCCACACTCTAATAAAAATCGATCACCAGGTTACTGTGATCTTCGCAGAGAAGCCGCTTTTAATCTCCATCTTATCTACAAACAGTGTGGATCATTTGATCTTGCTCGACAAGTCTTGAGAGATCACTGCAGTTTTTGAGTTTGCAGCTGACTTGTCACTGTTTTGTATCCCTTCTCTGTATGTATTCCGAACATTGTGAATAAATATATGGCAAAAGTGCAAAACAAATTTCTTATTTTGTCTTATATTGTTCTTTCAAGGTCCCAACACATAAAAACCATTTAGGTTACTTTCAGCATACTGAACAAGCAAAACTGTTGAATGAAATCCTCTTACAACAATGTTGAAGATACGTGCTAGTTTCACGATAAGCAGCAATCCTTTAAAAAGAATTTAAAACTACGCTGGCAAGACACAGCAGCTGCTGCAACATGTATGTCTTTATGCGTTTACTTCTCCTCTGTAATGAAGATTATGCCATCACATTGTAATACTCACTGTAGCAATGGAAAATAGTGATTCTATGTAATGAAGAAGGTGCTCAAAAAGTCATTATGTGCAGCAAGCCATCAATTACTAATTAACTACTGTTTATAGAAAAGTACTTTGAAGTTTGATCTTTAATCTCAACTATATCTTACATTCTTACAAGCCAAAAATATAGTTTAGAGTTTGAACTATCAAACTGGAGTGATCCAATTTATTCTAGGTCGCAAATATAAGGAGCTGAAAGGTAATCAGCTAGCTAGGAAGCTTTAGTGTGTTTGGTTTTAGGCCTCTTCACAATCATAACGCTGCAGTGAGCGTGATGAGCACAATAGTCACTTACACTTCCCAAAACCGCCCTGCACCAAAATCAAACAGAGAATCAACATTTCTGCATCAAATTAAACCAACCAACACTCAAGCTAGGCCATAATGTTAAGCACTTTAATCTTTCTTGTATACATCCTCAATAAAGTAAACCAAACAATCACAGATGAAACCATAAAACTGAACTCTGAAACTTGGCAACAATTGGAATGAATACCTTTTGATGGCTCCATAGCCATGACTACCCACAACCAAGAGAGACGCATGGTGTCTTTCCACAGCCTCACAGAGAACATTCCTAGCATCACCTTCTATTACCTCTATGACCACATCTTTTACCTGCATAGAGTATGAAAATTTCAGAAAAAACACCATATCACCCTCGTTCTTTCCACTTGAACAAGAACAAGAACTCATTTCCGTTTTGTTATAGGAATAAACAACAAAGAGTAAATCAGATCTTATTCATAAATCTTGGATTCAATACTATGTTCATTTCTGCTCAATAATGTAAACAGCGAAACCATGGGGCTAGCTACAAAATACAAAACCAAGACATGCCCAGACAAAAATGGGAAAATCATGATTAATTCCTCTCTTCTTCTCTCATATTTTCCCCTTGTGGTCTGAAGAGCAAGATTGATTCTTTGCTTCTCTCACTAAAATAGCAGATTAATCAAACTTGGATAAACCTTAAAATGAAGTCTATAATCAGATTAATCCCAAAAAAAAAAAAAATTAAAAATTAAAAAATCTGAAACCGCATCATTCATTCATCCAGGGATCAATTCAAACTAGGCGATCTAAAGTACAACAATCATGCAGTGATATAAGGTACGAGACTGCCACAGGAACATACATAAAACACAAGACGATCAACACATACCGATTTAGAAGCACAGAATTCCTTCGCCTTGTCAATAACGCGGCCAGCCTCCCTCTTCAAATCAGCATCCACAATCGGCAGAACCTCAGCAGCCCCTACAGTTAATTTAATTTCCACCAACCGACTAAGACCACAACTATGATTAACCATGCATATACAATCAACTAATTAAGCTCATGAAATATATGGTTTACCGGGACCGGCGAGGCCGACTACGGTGGAAGGCATGGGCTTGGCGTGGACGACGATAAGCTTGAACGGCGTGTTGGGGCCGAACGGCGTGAAGAAGTGTTCCAGAGTCCACTCCAGAGCGTAGGCGCTGTGCTCGCTCTCGTCCGCCGCCACAATCATCACTTGCTTCTCTGCCATACTTGTCTGTCTTCCTCTGATTCTCTGCTGCTTCTTCTTCTTCTTGTTTCGAGTGTGTTTGTGTTTGATTTGATCACTCTCATATAAGGAGAGAGAGAGAGAGAGAGAGAGGTGGATAAAGAGACGGCGTCGTTCGGCACGTGGGAGCTGTTATGAGTTAGCGTCTATCCTAATGATTCGGTTCGGCTCTCCCGCCCACTGATTTCTACGGACAACGCGGCGAATGTAGGAGGGAGACCATACTACTCAAAAACCGGTATTCACCAAATCAAGCTACATTAATATATATCATCAACATAGCTCGATGCAAACAAGTGAATTTGACTGCTGATAATAATAAGTATTTGTTGTAGGAAATACTGAATTGGTCTACTCATTTCATTGATAATCCCCTTTATATAGGGTGAGTATTACAACGGTAATAGGAAATACATTAATGACAATAATGACTACATAATTATCTATCGTCAGTTACATTGACGAAGGCACATAATACGTTTTTCCTTCAACACCCCCTTTGTGCCGAGTCAGAGATTGAATGGTGCATGTGGTGTTGCCTCATTAAAAACCTTGCCAAGTAACAAAAACCCAATGGGAGAAAATAAAACTTTGGTCGAAGGACAAAAAGAGCGCAACGCACCTATTACATTTGAAAACAACATGTATGTGCTAGACTCCCCCTGATGTCTGCACCTCCCCCTGATTTTTACATTAATCATGGGATTCTCCCTGATTCTTTCATTTGATCAAGGGAGCTTCAGTAACATTAGCATAGTTATGCATTTTCACATGTTTTTCCAAATATGACTTTGAGCAATGATTTAGTAACTAAATCTTGCCACATCGTCCTCAGATCCAACTTGATTTACTTTGATCTTGAGGATAAGGTTGTTCATGAACTGAATCCATAGGTTCATATTGAACATCAGGTTCACTCGTGGTATGACCTTCATATAACAAAATAGTCATAACCTCGTCTAGAGTATGAGTGAACCATTAAGAGATTTGAAATTGATCTGTGATAACAGATTTTCTTATCTCACCTTTAATGCGTTTTTCTTTACGCATAGTTAGCTATGACGTGGATAATTTCTTTATCATGTCACATTCTATGTAGAGATTGAATAAGCCCAAATCTTTCATATTTTTAATGAAAGAACGATTTGCGTTGCGTAGGCGCATAGCTAGACATAGCTTTACAAATTTACATCGAATGAGAGGTCGAGTCTTACATATTATGTTTAAGTACAATCATGCGTCATTGCACTTGTATAGGAATTTCATTTCCCAATACTTCTTCGTCATCTTCCTTTAGATGAAAAACGGATCTATTGTTAGAGTAAAGACTTCGACTGATCATGGGAATATCTGTAGGCCTCACTTTATTCTTTAGAGTGCCTAAGCCGATTGATGGATGATCACCATCATTACAGTCCTTGAGTTCCATTTCAAGACTGTGTATTCCCAAAATCTTTTTCATTCTCAACTTAGGATTTACAATACACTGAGTTTCTCTTATTTCATTTAGAGTTCATATATATCCATAATGAAAACGCAAGGGCATAATTCATCAATCCCTTTCCAATCAAGTAGTCACTTTAGTGAACGTTTCAATTTCTTTTGCAAACGTACTCATGTGATCTAGAGTCACTTGATTTGGGTGGATCAAGTCCGTTTAGGATCCTCATGTATATCTCTTAATTTAGATCCCCATAGAGATATATGTTTTGATCACTTTTCGTAAGCTGCATGTTCAGTTTTTCGGAAACTACCAAACTGACAAGGTAGTGAAGTGCAATGACATCTATTACGAGAGTTTGTCTCATCGTAGTCCATTACGAGAGAATATCTCCTCGTAGTCGATTCCAGTGCGTTTTTGAGAAACGTTGCGCCATAAGGTGAGTCTGCATACTCTTATTCTCATTACGCATTCTAACAAAGATATATTTGATAGGGTTTATATTTGCGGTGTCGGCGTCACCTGCCCAAATACATATCTCTTTGTTTATACTGGATCGCTTCTTTCCATTAGGCCAGTTTACTAAGTTGACATTTTTCAACGAAGTATGGTTCGATAGTAGACTCATTATTCCACGTCCTCATGTACACTAGTGTAATGTGTTTGTAGAGATCTCTATACTTTAAGAATTGGTTCTAACATTTGAGGCGTCCCCCAATGATAACCACAATCCATAAATATTCTCATGAGACGGATTTGAGTATCACTGATCAATAGATCAGGTTGTGCCAAACTTGTTTTCTTCCTTTACACAAGTATGTATCGAACCTAAGGTGGCCTCCCCCTCTTCCTTGGAGAGCCACGGCCTGTGACACCATTTATGCCACTTATGGCGTCACCATGCCACCATCCATGGTGGCAGTGCAATACCCAATTCCTCTTGGGTGGTACCATGTCCTTTTGATAAAACACAATCCTTGCAGGTATATTTGCAGCAGGTTTATGTGATCTCGTCACTTTAATGTATAAGATATCTACACACCTTACTTTGTGTGATTTTTGGGGATCGAGATGAGACACAGTGGGGACAAACCACGACAATTCATGTCGTTCCACTTGAACATGCTTGTTCTTATCTCCCCCTAACGACGGGAAGACTGTCTCATCAAAGTGACACTCCGCAAATCTAGCGGTGAAGAGATCGCCTGTCAAGGTTTCGACATAGCGGACTATAGCTGGAAGTTCATATCCAGCATAAATATTTATTCATCTCAATGGACCCATCATTGTGCGCTGTGGCGGCGCAATTTTGGCACATAAAAACATTTAATGGAGCTCAAGGATTGTAGATCCGTGTCAATCCAAAAGAGCTCAAGGATTACAAGTTCGTTTGAAATCCTTTAAAATCCTCACACATAGTCACTAGCTATGGTGTAAATTGGTTCAATGATGATGGCCATAGATGAAAAAGTAACGCTGCATGCAAAAATTGCATAACCCAAAACGGAAGTATTGGTGTGCTTTACCAATATTAAGACTATTACTGTAGTCGTTTTCCGTGAGACCAATTGGGTTTTTTATATATAGGAATATGATGTCCATTACAAATCTCATATAATAAGCCATAAAATTATCACACCTACGGAAATTAACCCGGCCTAAGTGCTTTGACTTTCTAGCATAAGCAGCATAAATTTTAATTGTGGATGGTGTCATGACACGTGACCAGTGTGTCGACACAACAACCAACACCATAAAATATCTATGGTGTCCGCAAGTTGGTTGAATCGATCCACTGAATCCTCTTTTGATTCAATATAACAACATAATGAGAAACTCATGTGTCCTTTGCATATGATGATCTCAATCATAATTGCTTTAACGAATAGGCTTTGAATGATGTACTTTTATCCATAAAATCATGACGGATAGGAGAAGCATAATAAGGTATAAATGCATATGCTTGTGCATCAAATATATTATAATGCCACATTGGGGGAGCGGCAGAATTTAGGAATTGAACATACGTCTTCAACCCTATATGACAATATTTGAGGATAAAATGTTCATTGATCGTCCTCAGATTCGTGTGTGAACCATATTCTTCTGGTGTTTGCTTCTATTTATCCAAAAATATGGGTGTCCATAGTAGTTTCTTTAATGTATGGATCACCATATCAAAGCCAATCTATGTCAGAATTCCAAAAGATCATTTTCTTATGACGTTGGATTTAATTAGCGGTTACTTAGAACCTACTAAGTTGACATATAATCTTCTCTAATACTCGTTTACATTCGCAGTCATTTAGAGGTAATGCAAAGGAGCTCAAATGAATTCTCACTTGTATCTTTTTCACATGAAAAATCGTGGCGTAAATTTCTTTATAATGTGGAAAACAAAATTCAATTTTCTTTTATCGCATAAATTGTCAATTTGACATATGCTCAATATATACATCGAAACGTAACTCAAGTTCTTTAGAGTAAATCGATGGGGATTGTAATGAAAAGGTATTGTAATCCCAATTAGGCAGGTGTATTATGAATCCCAAAGGAAAATATATACTGATCATTATCACTTTCTTTGATATACTAATCATTATCATATACTATTGATATAGTGTTACTGTTCTTCAGTACTATTATTTTAGGGATTACATTGTGCGTTTCTTTGCACACGGTTCTTTGTTTCATGCCTATATTATGATATGTTGCTTTACTTTATGCAATACTTTGCAAAGTTAGATGTAGAAAATTGAATCATGTGTATTATGAATAAAATTTGAATAATCTCAATTCCTTTAGAGAAGATTCAAAAAATTAACATGCCAACGATTACATTTAGTCTTGTCCAATTTAGAGAGAGAAATTTTAAGACCAAAAGTCTAATTTAGGACCAAAAGTCGTATTTAGGCGTAATGGCCTTTATAAGGATATCTTAAAATTTTTAAAGTAGACTAATCAAAGTCTATCTTGGATTGAGCCAAATCCTTTTTGCTCTTTTAATAGCTGCAATGATGAGATTTGTCATTTAACATATTCTTCCCAGATATTATGTTTTTAGTTGTAAACTCATTTTCAATGTTACTGTTGGATATTGAAGATACTTTTCCAAAATCCGCGTACTCATATGATTCTTCATATTTATTGAAAGTCGTAGCTAATTCTTTGCTAGCTTATAATGTACGTATCAATAGTTCATTGAATTACAACAATGGCAGAGTGCTTCACTGCACATGACATGTCCCCTATGTCATCTTTTAAATGTTACATTGTTTCCACTTACTTTTGGATGATTATATGAATTTTACGTCCATGGTAATTACCCTTTGTTTTAGGGTCGTTGCATTACTTTGCCCAATTTGTTCAAGAATATATATATATTTTTCTAAGACCTTACATCGTCATTGTTTTTTGATTTAGGGTTGTTGCATTACTTTGCAAAATGTGTTCCAGAAAATTTCTTTTTCTCATACCTTACATTGTCATTACCCTTTGGTTTAGGGTTGTTGCATTACTTTGCATAATTTGTTTCAGGAAATTTCTTTGTCTAAGACATTACATCGTCATTACTCTTTGTTTTCTCATAACTTACATCATCATTGCCCTTTGTTTTAGGGTGATTGCATTACTTTGCATAATTAAATTTCAGGGAGTTTTTTCTTAGCCCTTACATTGTCGTTCAAGATATTGAAATTATTTATTTAGCTATTTACATAAAGTAATTTGCATAAATATACCATGCTCAAGCCTTAGTCGGCTTAATAGGGGAATTTGGTACTCAAATTCTTCAGAGTCCAATATGTCAAAACTAAAATGTGATGGTTAAACCATCTTTAAAATAGAGGAAGAATATAATGTATTAATCTCGTAGTCTAAATGACATGCACGACGACTAATATAAACCAATATACATTATGGTAACTCCGATGCTTCGTGAAATTTCGTTATCACAATAAAATTTTAGTTTCTCCATTTTCATTGCATGTGAAGCTAATGAAATTCCATTATCGTTGCTTTCTACACAATAAATAAGATATCCATGTTGAAAAATTTTCAATAAATAAAAATTGGATTTCAAGACCGAAATTTGTAATGGTCATATTTTTCTTACTTCGTGAAAATGCTTTTTCACAATATAGGTTTGTCACTTTTTCTTTATATTACAATGCTCATGAAATTACATTATCATGACAATGCTCAAACTAAATAACATGTTAAATAAAACAATTATTTAACACTAATAAAATGAGCATATAATGTTTCAAGTTTCATATTTATATAAAATACTAATGCGATCAAATTGAATAAAGCATTATTTCATATAAATAACTGAAACAAAATATAATGAAAGCAGAGCGTCAATATAAATATTACTTGTAAGTTTGCCAAATAAACTGCATATGAATCGATTGCTCGATCTCCGACTCCAAATTTGTCGTCGCATATTCATCGCCGCATCATTAAATTGATATGTCACATAAAAAAAATATTCATATGATTAGTCACTTTAATCATACATTTACCATATCAATTAAATAATTTAATATTTACCATTAAATTCATAAAACAGTAAATAGTCACAGTAAATAAGAATTACTATGCGGTAATTTTAAAATTACCTTCAAAATTTATCCCAAAAAGAAAATTCTGTTTTTTTTTTCGTGGGTCGGGTCAGCAGATCCGGGTCAGGCCCAACAAGACCGGATCGGGTCAAGCTTCTGCCGACGAAGCTTTGTCGGTAGAACTTCTGGGAGGCAGCCTTTCCCGACGAGTTGTCGTCGGTAGAAGCGGGATCGGATCTTGGCTGTGCTGGCGATCGGATCGGGGTTGCTGGACGAAGGGGGACCGGATCGGGGCTGCTGGAGCGGCGTCGATGGCGCTGGAGGAGGCCGGATCGGGGGGGGGTCGATGCAGGTGATCGACTGGATCGGTGGGGGGGGGGGACGATCCGGGTGGCGTCGGTGCCGGTCTGGGGCAGAGGAGCGGCGGGCTGAGCTGGGGCAGTCCGATCTGCACGGCGGCGAGGCGATCTGGAGAGGTGCAGGTGCCCAGAGCAGATTTGCTTGGCTTTGGGGTGGAGTTTTCGCGAGGCGAGCCAAGGATCGAGGTTGTCTGATCGAAGCCGCTGGGCAGTGGTGCTGGCCGGAGCTGATGCTAGCAGGGGTAGCGGCGGTGGAGAGAAAAAAAATTTCTAGGGTTTTTTTCTCTTTTTTTCTAAAAACTCATGGTTAGGCAAAGTGCTGATAACGTGTTGTAGGAAATACTGAATTGGTCTACTCATTTCATTGATAATCCCCTTTATATAGGGTGAGTATTACAACGGTAATAGGAAATACATTAATGACAATAATGACTACATAATTATCTATCGTCAGTTACATTGACGAAGGCACATAATACGTTTTTCCTTCAACAGTATTTGATTTTAAATTATTAACTGGTTGCCGTCTACAAGCGTCAGAGAATATTTACGCTAAATCAAAATTACAAAAATTTTGTACATTTTACTCAAAAGGTTTAGGCTCAATTTTTTTTGGTGTTCTTTTATAGATTGGTGGATGACACTCTTCAGTGATGTGGAGTTGCATTTGCAAGGTTTGTAGTTACTGTGAAACAGTTCTCCGACACAAATATCCCAAATCTACGATGCTCTATTGCTCTTGGCATTTCATTCTGTGTTGCATTACCTAACATGCTCTATGATATTTTGATCAGATTGTCGGTTGGTTTAATACTTTAGTCTACAATATAACTGATAATATGATATTAATATGTCACTTTGAGTCTTAACTAGCACTCTTAATATCAATTTATAGATTTGTCCTTGACTTGTGTTGTAGGCAATTGGTGGTGAATTGGAGAAATGACGG
This sequence comes from Potentilla sterilis, assembly GCA_963682095.1. NCBI lineage: Eukaryota > Viridiplantae > Streptophyta > Magnoliopsida > Rosales > Rosaceae > Potentilla > Potentilla sterilis. The sequence goes on from OY821762.1 coordinate 9,499,933, forward strand.
AGCTGACGAGTTGGTACAAATTATGCAGAGCCATAACCACCATTCTTGCACGGAACTACCCTGTTCAAATCGTGAAAGCTATCGAGTCTTCAGACAAGTATATTGATTATCTAGTGTCAACAACTGTGGGGCATTTTAAGTCTCCCATCATCTATTCTTCTTATTATGGTTTGTATTTGTATAATAACTAATGACATATGAGCATAAACTTCATAAGTTACGAGAAAATCTATTATTTTCATACGTATAACAAATATACGACGAATTTAGTATGACTGAGCAATCGGTGTCAGTGAGGAGTTTTGAGTATTCACTTTGATAAAGTATTGATTATTTTAAAGTTAACTTAGATGTTTTGATTTCTCTTTGTTTTTTTTTTTTTCACAAGAAGTGAAGAAATACAGATGTTGACATTACTTTTTTTTCTTCGTTTAATCATTTGAGAGATTCTGGCCTGGGTTGAAGATAGTCCAATTAGCACCAAAGCCCATGCAAAGGCCCTCTTCTTCTTTTTTCTTTTACTGTTTACGTGATCCTCATTCACAATGGGCCAATGACTCCTCAATTTGGTTGGTTGATGAGGTTCTGAGATAGATAATCACTATATATTCATATTCATGATCAAATGAGCACTTGGTTAATTAGGACATGTAAACTAAACGGGAAAGGAAATGACTTCATAAGAACGAGTGACTCTCATTCTCCCTTAAAATAGATATTTACTAACCTATTGAGGAATGCATTTCGTGTGAGTCCCACAACATTTTTTAGGATTAACTCTCCATTTTCATTCCTTTAAAGAGAGGTAGTATTGATTCCTGATTATTGGAGAATCAACTTTTTATTTTAAAATTATCCTCATTATTTATTGATAATCTAGAAATATCCATATAAATACACATGATTCTCATCCCGGATTCTTATTCCTACATGTTAGTAAACACATGAACGGGAATGAAGAATGTAAGTAAACATAGACTTAGGAAGGACTCCTCCTCTCTCCCATTCCTCCTCCCTCCCGTTCTTTCTCTCTCCTATTCCTTGTCAATCCCATTACAGTTTAGTAAACATGGCCTTATTGGCTTATTGACTAAATCGTAGGGATTGAATGTGAGAGAAAAAGAAAATCCTCCTTCACATATAGGAAATTAAAAATCAGGCCAGACTTCTAATGATGGCTTAGTTGCAACTTGCAAGTGGGAGGATATAATTAATTAGTCTCTTAAAAAAGATTGAAATGGTCTAATTAATCAAACTTATGGATCTTGCTAGCTGTTTAGGCTTCGTCACGCGAATCAGAACATGGTTAATCAATTAACTAATAGGCCTGCTAATTCCTCTTGTCCTTTATGATTTCTGGGATACATTTGAATCTTTTGATCAATCTTATATATGCATCTTTCTAGTCAACTAAATATGTGCACATTCTTAATTCTTCGAACAAAGTAAATATATTCGTACTAGAAATTTGAGAATCTCACTTTGCTGGCTTTGCACGTTTCTATGGTAACTCATCACCACAGCCCTATTCGAGCTATTTAAGTGAGTGCTCGACAACATTTGGTGCCTTCTCCACTCAGAAAATGCTTTTCTAAAGTGAGAAGAAATTTCAAACATATGCTCTATGTCGAATAGTCGACTATATATATATGCGTTTGAAATTTGATTCACAACCACCCATTATGCATGCAACATTTGAGGCGCATATACTTAATTAAACGAGATAAATATGAATTGTGAAGCTATAATTGATTGAACATAAAGAGAGAAATCGATCATGCTCCTATAGGTACAGCTTCAGCTTGAAAAGAAATGATGAAAAGGGCCAATTAAGGGCACCATTAATTTCATTCCCAGTTTTGGCCTTTTGGTTTCAAAATAGCTAGTTTATTCTGATGCTAATCTGTTTGGTTGGCTTAAGAATTGGTTGGTCAAGTCCCTTGAAATTCAGGGTGAGATAATGTGATAGCTCAGTGATAAAGAAACTTGGGGTCCTAGCAGGGTTTACGTGCGTTGGAGACGAAAAAACAAGTGAGAATTAATCGGTGCAGTACTATACGCAAAACCACGAGTATATTGTTAATTAAGTCGATCATCCTGATTGCTTGGCTTTCGCTTCTAAGTTTTAACATCACCATCATACAATATTTAACGGCGGAGATGGAGGCGAACCAGGGTGGCGGTGCTGTCCTACGTAGACGACAAGTAATATTGCTGCTGGAACGCTTCCAGACCTCCCTATAGAACCCTAGCTAGCTAGCTTCTCTCTCTCTCTCTCTCTCTCTAAAAAGATGTCGATGTTAGCAGTGATCCGCCGTGAGTTGACCCACCAGAGAAGCAAAAGAAGGCGTCGGATTTTTTTAATATGAATATGAATATATTTCTAGTTCGATATTTACCAGTATAAGCCTGTGACGGTGAAAGGGAGAGACCTCGATAACGAAAGGTGCGAAGGAACGGGCTAGCTGGCCGATCATTCAAGAACGATAATCAATATATATATATATATATATATATATATATGTTGTAGAATAATTGAAATTGGTCTACTCATTTCATTAGAGAATCCCTTTATATAGGGTGACGATTACAATGGAAACATCAATTACAATAATGGTAATAAACACTGATTGAAACGTTACATCAGATTGATACTAATTTCCTAATTCGTCATCGTCAGTTACTTTGACGAAGGCACATTTATGGTATTTTCCTTCAACACTCCCCCTTGTGTCAAGTCAAAGACGAAATGGTGCATATGGTGTTGCCTCATTAAAAACCTTGCCAAGTAACAAAAACCCAATGGGAGAAAATAAAACTTTGGTCTAAGGAGAAAAAGAGCACAACGCACCTAATACATTTGAAAACAACATGTATGTGCTAGACTCCCCCTGATGTCTGCACCTCCCCCTGATTTTTACATTAATCATGGGTTTCTCTCTGATTCTTTCATTTGATCAAGAGAGCTTCAGTCTTATTAGCATACTTATGCATTTTCACATGTTTTTCCAAATGTGACTTTGAGCAATGATTTAGTAACTAAATCTTGCTACATCGTCCTCAGATCCAACTTGATTTACTTTGATCTTGAGGATAAGGTTGTTCATGAACCGAATACATATGATCATATTGAACATCAGGTTCACTCGTGGTATGACCTTCATATAACAACATAGTCATAACTTCGTCTAGAGTATGGGTGAACCATTTAAGAGATTTGAAATTGATCTGTAATAACAGATTTTCTTATCTCATCTTTAATGCGTTTTTCTTTACGCATAGTTAGCTATAATGTGGATAATTTCTTTATCATGTCACATTCTATGTAGAGATTGAATCAGCCCAAATCTTTCATATATTTAATGAAAGAACGATTTGCGTTGTGTAGGCGCAGAGCTAAATATAGCTTTACAAATTTACATCGAATGAGAGGTCGAGTCTTACATATTATGTTTAAGTACAATCATGCGTTATTGCACTTGTATAGGAATTTCATTTCCCAATACTTCTTCGTCATCTTCCTTTAGATGAAAACGGATCTATAGTAAAGACTTCGACTGATCATGGGAGTATATGTAGGCCTCACTTTATTCTTTAGAGTGCCTAAGCCGATTGATGTATGGTCACCATCATTACAGTCCTTGAGTTCCATTTCAAGACTGTGTATTCCCAAAATCTTTTTCATTCTCAACTTAGGATAATACACTGAGTTTCTCTTATTTCATTTAGAGTTCATATATATCCATAATGAGCACGCAAGGGCATAATTCACCAATCTCTATCCAATCAAGTAGTCACTTTAGTGAACGTTTCAATTTCTTTTGCAAACGTACTCATGTGATCTAGAGTCACTTGATTTGGGTGGATGAAGTCCGTTTAGGATCCTCATGTATATCTCTTAATTTAGATCCCCATAGAGATATATGTTTTGATCACTTTTCATAAGCTGCATGTTCAGTTTTTCGGAAACTACCAAACTGACAAGGTAGTGGAGTACAATGACATCCATTACGAGAGATTGTCTCATCGTAGTCCATTACGAGAGAATATCTCCTCGTAGTCGATTCCAGTGCGTTTTTGAGAGACCTTGCGCCATAAGGTGAGTTTGCATACTCTTATTCTCATTACGCATTCTAACAAAGATATATTTGATAGGGTTTACATTTGCGGTGTCGGCGTCACCTGCCCAAATACCTATCTCTTTGTTTATACTGGATCGCTTCTTTCCATTAGGCCAGTTTACTAAGTTGACATTTTTCAACGAAGTATGGTTCGATAGTAGACTCATTATTCCACGTCCTCATGTACACTAGTGTAATGTGTTTGTAGAGATCTCTATACTTTAAGGATTGGTTCTAACATTTGAGGCGTCCCCCAATGATAACCACAATCCATAAATATTCTCATGAGACGGATTTGAGTATCACTGATCAATAGATCAGGTTGTGCCAAACTTGTTTTCTTCCTTTACACAAGTATGTATCAAACTTAAGGTGGCCTCCCCCTCTTCCTTGGAGAGCCACGGCCTGTGACACCATTTATGCCACTTATGGCGTCACCATGCAACCATGGATGGTGGCAGTGCAATACCCAATTCCACTTGGGTGGTACCATGTCCTTTTGATAAAACACAATCCTTGCAGGTATATTTGCAGCAGGTTTATATGATCTCGTCACTTTAATGTATAAGACATCTGCACACTTTACTTTGTGTGATTTTTGGGATCGAGATGAGACACAGTGGGGACAAACCACGACAATTCCTGTCGTTCCACTTGAACATGCTTGTTCTTATCTCCCCCTAACGACGGGAAGACTGTCTCATCAAAGTGACACACCGCAAATCTAGCGGTGAGGAGATCGCCTGTCAAGGTTTCGACATAGCGGACTATAGCTGGAAGTTCATATCCAGCATAAATATTTATTCATCTCAAGTAACCCATCATTGTGCGCTGTGGCGGCGCAATTTTGGCACATAAAACATTTAATGGAGCTCAAGGATTGTAGATCCGTGTCAATCCAAAAGAGCTCAAGGATTACAAGTTCGTTTGAAATCCTTTAAAATCCTCACACATAGTCACTAGCTATGGTGTAAATTGGTTCAATGATGTTGGCCATGGATGAAAAAGTAACGCTACATGCAAAAATTGCATAACCCAAAACGGAAGTATTGGTGTGCTTTACCAATATTAAGACTATTACTGTAGTCGTTTTCCGTGAGACCAATTGGGTTTTTATATAGGAATATGATGTCTATTACAAATCCCATATAATAAGCCATAAAATCATCACACCTACGGAAATTAACCCGGCCTAGGTGCTTTGACTTTCTAGCATAAGCAGCATAAATTTTAATTGTGGATGGTGTCATGACACGTGACCAGCGTGTCGACACAACAACCAACACCATAAAATATCTATGGTGTCCGCAAGTTGGTTGAATCGATCCACTGAATCCTCTTTTGATTCAATATAACAACATAATGAGGAACTCATGTGTCCTTTGCATATGATGATCTCAATCATAATTGTTTTAACGAATAGGCTTTGAATGATGTACTTTTATCCATAAAATCACGACGGATAGGAGAAGCATAATAAGGTATAAATGCATATGCTTGTGCATCAAATATATTATATTGCCACATTGGGGGAGCGGCGGGATTTAGGAATTGAACATACGTCTTCAACCCTATATGACAATATTTGAGAATCAAATGTTCATTGATCGTCCTCAGATTCGTATGTGAACCATATTCTTCTGGTGTTTGCTTCTATTTATCCAAAAATATGGGTGTCCATAGTAGTTTCTTTAATGTATGGATCACCAGATCAAAGCCAATCTATGTCAGAATTCCAAAATATCATTTTCTTATGACGTTGGATTTAATTAGCAGTTACTTAGAACCTACTAAGTTGACATATAATCTTCTCTAATACTCGTTTACATTCGCAGTCATTTAGAGGTAATGCAAAGGAGCTCAAATGAATTCTCACTTGTGTCTTTTTTCACATGAACATCGTGGCATAAATTTCTTTAAAATATAGGACAAATTCAATTTTCTCTTATCGCATAAATTGTCAATTTGACATATGCTCAATATATACATCGAAACGTAACTCAAGTTCTTTAGAGTAACTCGATGGGGATTGTTATAAAAACTTTGGTAATCCCAGTTAGGCAGGTGCATTATGAATCCCAAAGGAACAGATATACCGATCCTTATCACTTTCATTATAGTACTACAGTTCTTCAGTACTATTGTGCTATATTAGTACCATTGTCCTTCAGTACTATTATTCTAGGGATCACATGGTGCGTTTCTTTGTCCACATTTCGTTGTGTTATGCCTATATTATGTCTTTGCACACAGTTCTTTGTGCCATGCCTATATTATATTATTTTTCTTTATGCAATACTTTGCAAAGTTAGATATAGAAAATTGAATCATGTATATTATGAATAAAATTTGAATAATCTCAATTCCTTTAGAGAAATTTCAAAAATGAACGTGCCAACGATTACATTTAGTCTTATCCAATTTAGAGAGAGAAACTTTAAGACAAAAAGTCTAATTTATGACCAAAAGTCGTATTTAGGCGTAATAGCCTTTATAAGGATATCTTGGAAATTTATAAGTAGACTAATCAACGTCTATTTTGGATTGAGCCAGATCCTTTGTGCTCTTTTAATAGCTGCAATGATGAGATGTGTCATTTTGACATATTCTTCCCATATGTTATGTCTTCAGTTGTAAATTCATTTTCGATGTTCTTGTTGTATATTGAAGATACTTTTCCAAAAAAATCCACGTACTCATATGATTCTTCATACTTATTGAAAGTCGTAGCTAATTCTTTGCTAGCGTATGATGTACGTATCAATAATTCATTGAATTACAACAATGGCAGAGTGTTTCACTGCACATGACATGTCCCCTATGTCATCTTTTAAATATTACATTGTTTCCACTTACTTTTGGATGATTATATGAATTTTACGTCCATGGTAATTACCCTTTGTTTTAGGGTCGTTGGATTATTTTGCCCAATTTGTTCAAGAATATATATTTTTCTAAGACATTACATCGTCATTGCCTTTTGATTTAGGGTTGTTTTATTTTTCAAAATGTGTTCCCGGAAATTTCTTTTTCTCATACCTTACATTGTCATTGCCCTTTGGTGTAGGGTTGTTGCATTACTTTGCATAATTTGTTCCAGGGAATTTTTTTTTCTTAGACCTTACATTGTCATTCAAGATATTGAAATTATTTATTTTGCTATTTACATAAAACAATTTGCATAAATATACCATGCTCAAGCCTTGGTCGGCTTAATAGGGGAATTTGGTACTCAAATTCTTCAGAGTCCAATATGTCAAAACTAAACTGTGATGGTTAAACCATCTGTAAAATATAGGAAGAATAAAATATATTAGTTTCGCGGTCTATGACATTCACGACAACTAAAATAAACCAATATACTTTATGCTAAATCCGATGCTTCGTGAAATTTCATTATCACAATAAAATTTTGATTTTTCCATATTCATTGCATGTAAAGCTAATGAAATTTCATTATCATTGCTTTTTATATAATCAAGAAGATATCCATGATGAAAATTTTTTCAAGAAATTAAAATTGGATCTCAAGACCAAAATTTGTAATGGTCATATTTTTCTTACTTCGTGAAAATACTTTTCCACATTATAGGTTTGTCACTTTTTCTTTATATTACGAAGCTCATGAAATTACATTATCAGAGCAGTGTTCAAAATAAGTAATATGTTAAATAAAACAATTATTTAACACTAATAAAATGAACATATAACGCTTCATGTTTCATATTTATATAAATACTAATGCAATCAATTTTAATAGAGCATTATATCATATAAATAACTGAAACAAAATATAATGAAAGCAGAGCGTCAATGTAAATATTACTTGTAAGTTTGCCAAATAAACTGCATATGAATCGATTGCTCGATCTCCGACTCCAAATTTGTCGTTGTATATTCATCGCCGCATCATTAAATTGATATGTCACATAAAAAAAAATATTCATATGATTAGTCACTTTAATCATACATTTACCATATCAATTAAATAATTTCATATTTACCATTAAATTCATAAAACAGTAAATAGTCACAGTAAATAAGAATTACTATGCGGTAATTTTAAAATTACCTTCAAATTTTATCCCAAAAGAAAATTCTGTTTTTTTTTCGTGGGTCGGGTCAGCAGAACCGAGTCAGGCCCAACAGGACCGGGTCGGGTCAACTTCTATTTCTGCCGACGAAGCTTTGTCGGTAGAAAAGGAAGAATCTTTTGCCGACGAACTGTCGTCGGTGGGGAGCCTCGAGTCCAGAGTTCTGGGCTGTTCGGTGACTGGGTCGACTCGGCGGGCGGAGGAAAGTCCAACGGTGTAGGGGCCGCGCTGCGTATCGGCGGGGGTGCGGCGTCATCGGGCTAGGGTGGGGGTTCGCCGGCTTCGGGGAAACGGGATCTCGGACGAACCGGATCGGGGGCGACTGGATCGAGCAGATCGGAGGAGCGGTGAGGGGGATCCGATCTGGAGCGGATCGCAACCGGGAGCAGGCTGGGTCATCCGTGCATGGGTTCGATCGGAGGTCGCGCCTTTCTGGAGGAGCAGACGAGGCCGAACGGAGGTTGTGGAGGTTGCCGATCGAAGGAGCATCGTTTGTCCGGCGAGGGATGGGTGCCCAGATCAGTGGGTGTCCAAAGAAAAAAAAAAAAAGGGTTTTTTTTTTTGTTCTCCGGCAGAATTCCGGCAGGAATCTTTTTTCTTTGGCTATTGCCGCTAGGGGTTTTTTTTTTTTCTTTCTCAGCGAGTAAAGCTACGTGCTGATAACGTGTTGTAGAATAATCGAAATTGGTCTACTCATTTCATTAGAGAATCCCTTTATATAGGGTGACGATTACAATGGAAACATCAATTACAATAATGGTAATAAACACTGATTGAAACGTTACATCAGATTGATACTAATTTCCTAATTCGTCATCGTCAGTTACTTTGACGAAGGCACATTTATGGTATTTTCCTTCAACAATATATATATATATATATATATATATAATGTACGTATATATGCTTCATTACGTATTTTGATCCATGAGTAAACGTGTGTACGTAAGAGTATTGTGTATAATTTGAAGTCGTACCCTTATCATCACTTTGTATATGCACCAAATATTAAAACTTACAAGTTAATTAATTGAGCTAATCTAGCTAATTGAGTTCCAAAGAATTTGATAAGTAATATTCTGGAGTAACAACGTAACAGTTTTTTTTATCATTATTCTTCTTTTTAGAAGTATATTCACGCAAAATAAATATCCCAATTTCGAAATTGATAATACAGTTAAACTTCTATAAATTAATAATATTGGGACTAGCAAAATTTATTAATTTAGCGAGAGATTAATCAATAGATAAATTAATAATTTATTAATTTATCAAAATATTTATCGTTTTAGGATTTTCAACACAAAAATTCATTGTTCAATGTATTAGTTTTATGAACATTTAGTTAAATGTATTACTTCTATGAATATTTAGTTAATCAAGCTCTATTTATTAAGAAAACGCATTGACCAAAATGTACCACAACAAAACACCAAACACAACATGGCTTCTCATCTCAAAAGTGTAAAGAAATCCACCATGACAGATAAAATACGTAGAGAATGAGAAATGATCAGAGTGATAATGTTGAAAATGCTAGTTGTGTCATGGAGTCCCTTCACGAAAATAAGCACTCCAAGCAGTGAAAACATTGAATAATTATTTGTTGCACTATGAAAAAAACTACTTCAAAAATTATAACCATGCTACAAAGAGTTTGTGATAAGATCTATGGTGGCACCAACTTCAAGAAACAACAAGTTACAATTGAGTCATATTTTAAGAAGTTTTCATAAATGAATAATTTTATATGTCTTAAATAAATTATTATGTGTTTTTTAAGTTATTATTAATTTATTTATTCGATGGAGTTTTAAAAGATTCTCGAAAGTTTATTATCTTATAAATTTAGCGAAATATTAATTTAGCATGTTGTCCCCGAGTCAGGACTGAGAAAAATTATTAACTTAATGAAATTATTAATTATTCGAGTATTAAATTATCGAGATTTAATTGTATTATAAAAAATACATACTCTTTTCACCCCCATGATTTTAATATAGAATTATTTATACGTAAAATAAAAATTAGTAAATCAAACCGGAGACGAATTTAATACATTGATGTATAGATAAACTTGGATACCATTCAATATGGATAACCAATGGAAGAAAAGATAAACCAAGTCCCATTGATCAAATTATATCTGCTTTCCTATTTGACTTTGGCCTTCAGCAATGATCGTGCTTAAAACATCATACATTTAACACGTATATGTCGAGTTTGGTCGTATTAGGATTGAGATTGGACCAACTTCAAACAGATCGATCTGAGTTTTTATGATTAGGGTAAACATTGCATGCAAACCAAACTTTTTAGTTGAACCGGTGGCCGGGACGTGACTCCAACCAACTTCCCATAATCCCATTGGTTTGCAATTCACATGATCCTGGTTTTTCAGAATTGACTCTCGCACACTGAATGCAAACACATGTCTCGCTTATCCTCTTCTCCATGATTTCTTAATAAAGTTTGCTCAAGTTTAGTAGATTTCAAAGTTAACTTCAGAAATATAGACCTGTTGCAACAATATTAGTTTCATTTGTACCAAAGACAATAACAAAATTGATTTTGCAAAACGCCTCTATTATCATTGAAATCTTCTATGTGAGTGGTATATATATTTTCGATTTAGAACATGAAATATTATATTTCATTGATCTCAGATTCACACACAACGTGTATATAAATTGCTAGTTTGAATTTAGTCGAAAATTAATGACAACCATTTAAATTGATTGTTATTATTATTATTATTATTTTTAAAAAATAGTACACGGTGGATGTTAAAGGCCGGGTCACATCCACCCTAAACCCTATTTAGTGCAATCTTGATTTGGAACCTGCCCAAAAATTATAATCATCTTCATTAGGAAATGTGAATCCAACTTTGGATATCTTTATCCAAAAGGAAAAGAAGTGATTGCAAAATCTGTCCCGAGTGAAATTGGTGTCCCGAGTGAAATTTAACTTTCCGAGAAAACCTTCATAAAATTGGACTTTTATTTCTTGGAAATTAAGTATTCACAATCGCTGAATTTGTCCTTTTATAAATGCGGAAATTAAGTATATTCACAATCTGATTTGTCCTTTATATATGATCTCATCCAGATACGTGCCAGAAGCCGTTACATCTCATATTAAGCTTTTGAGCAACACCAAAACAAAAACCAGAGGGAATATTGTTGTGTTCTTCTTACGTTTCAGAAAGCTTATCTCAGAATCAGAGTTAGAATTGTTGAGTTCTTACGTTTCTGTCACACATCCCATCTCAGTTTTTTCAGCAAAGATTGAATTCTGTGCGAGGTTTTCGAAAAAGAGAGGGAATTGAAGGAGATATTGATGATTAGAAAATGAAGTTCTGCAAGACATACCAGGAATACATGCAAGGCCAAGAGAAGAAGCTACCTGGGGTTGGCTTCAAGAAGCTTAAGAAGATCTTGAAGAAATGCCGCAGAGAATTTCAATCCGGAAACGACATTAATAATCTTGCCGTACATGACCCAAGAACATGCCCTGACCATTGCCCAGGTTCAAATCTAATATAAACTCTGTTTTCCTGAATTAAAGACCTTAACTTTGATCCATAACTGATATTAAAGGTCTTGATGGGTGTGATTTGATTTCATGGTAGTGAAATTTTGTGGTGATTTGATTTGAAAATTTTGTATCTTGCAGTGTGTGATGGGTCGTTTTTCCCTTCACTGCTCAATGAAATGTCTGATGTGGTAGGCTTTTTCAATCAGAAAGCACAGAAATTGCTCGAGTACCATTTGGCTTCTGGAATTCGCAAGTACATGCTTTTGTTCAAAGGCAAGCCTCAAGGAAACCATGTTGCTTTAATCCAAGAAGGCAAGGACCTTGTTACCTATGCACTCATCAACGCCATTGCAATTCGAAAAATTCTCAAAAAGTATGATAAGGTAAATACAGAATCCAAGTTTTGATGAATGCATGATTTGTTTGGTCGTTTTTGTTGTTGTGCTTAATGTGTTTGAATGAAATTTTGGTAGCAGATTCATTACTCAACGCAAGGGCAGGCCTTTAAGTCACAAGCGCAAAGTATGCACATTGGAATTCTTCAGAGTCCTTGGCTTTGTGAGCTAATGGCTTTCCACATCAATCTAAGGCAGTCACATATCAAGTCGAGGAAGAGACCCGTGTTGTTTGAGGGATGCTCTCTTATCATGAATGATGAGAAGCCGACTCTCACCTGTGAACTCTTTGATTCTGTCAAGGTTGATATTGATTTGACATGTTCAATATGCCTGGTGAGTATCCAAGGTTTCATTTGTTTTAAGAATGTCCTGCATATCATTTATTTTTGACTGCATATGTTTGTTGACTTGACTTGTTCTAAATGCTTGGTGAGTATGAAGGAGGCTTTTCTCGTTTGTTTGCCCCTTCTGCAGTCTCTTTGAGGCATTTCATCGAATATCTTGTCACACATTGTTAGAATTGCTCTGTGGAAATGCCTTAGTAATTAGTGTGGTCATTTTTCAGGAAACAGTTTTTGATCCAGTTGCTCTTACTTGCGGTCATATATTCTGCTACATGTGTGCTTGCTCGGCTGCATCAGTAACCATCGTTGATGGGATAAAGGCTGCTGAGCCTAAAGAAAAATGCCCTTTATGCCGAGAGGTCAGTATACGTAATGGATATCCGCATTTTCCTATATGGATGTATCTCCTTGAAAATTCTGCAACCTTGAATTGAAATCACTCAAATAGTTTGTAATGTGATTACATCTCATTTCAGGCAAACGTTTACCAAGGTGCTGTACACCTAGAAGAGCTTAGCATGTTACTCAGCAAAAGGTATGTTTATGTCCATTATAGGTAACACTTGGCATAAATATAATCAATGGCATTGCAGCTTTAGCGTATGCCTAATTGCCTAATGCAAGAGTCTCATCTTTATTGTTTGATTTTTAACAGCTGCCGCGAATACTGGGAGCAGCGGATTCAGACAGAGAAGGTGGAGAGGGTTCGGCAAGCAAAGCAGCACTGGGAAGAACAGTGCCGATTATTCATGGGCGTTTGATATGATTAACCACTTAATTCTTTTTAGTGCTAGGCTTAGGTTGCAAAAATCCATCAACTTCTTGTTTTTGGATATTATTCTACTTACTTCTTCTCCTGTAGTCTTATTGATTTTGTCTCAACTCTCTCAACTCAATTGTTTTTGAGGTGCCTAAGGTTAATCACAATTACATTGCTTTAACATCTGTACTTGTTTCTCTCGAGTAATGGCAACAAAAGAAGCTAGCTCCTTGCAAGAATCGCAGTTTCTGAAGCTGTCATGGTCATTCTCAGTAGTCCTATCGTCTTCTTAGATCAACATGCTTACATTTAAGATCTGAGTTTGTAACGACTTTGATCAACATGCTTACATTTAAGTTCTTAAAATCTCTCGGAGTTGTCTAAAGTTTGAGTAGGATTTCACATTTAAGTTCGTCAATTTGTAATTCGTTATTTGTGAATAGGAATTCAAGAACAACCAAGAAATTGGAATCATCAAACATTTGTCGAAGCTGCACCAACTTCTGTTAAAAAATAAATTAAAAAAAAAAAACTTTGCAATTCATCAAATACTTTGCCTTTGAATTCCCATACCCGATTTTGTGCTCTGACATCCATGCTATATGACATCCATGCTATAAATACTTTGCCCGTGGAAATCATGAGCATTGAACATTTAGGCATGATAGCTCGACGTCGGAAGTTGTGTCCACCTGGAAGGGTTTGCTTCCTGAAGACGGGGAATGTTGTTATAGCCAATTGGTTAAAGAGGTTGTGCTATCTGAGGTGAGGATGGGTGGTCTTAATAGTTGGCAGGCTGAGGACCCTGAAGCAATGCTCGAGTTTTTGGAGGCTTGGAAGGAGCTGCTGCCCACTTCTGTTGTTCATGACATATTGGATATGGTGGTCTTGCCTGAGTTGAAGTTTGCTATACAGTTATGGGAACCAAATTTGGGAGCTGCTTATATCCATTTGTGGGTGCATCCATGGCTGCCATTATTGTATGAGTTGGGAGACAAGTATCGATTGGAGATGGTGGAGTTGTTGGGAACAATGAGGTTGAAGTTGTGTAGTTTTCTTAGCTCATGGCAGCCGAGAGATGGTTGTGGTTATAACATAATGTCACTGTGGAAACCGGTGTTTAGGGTTTAGGGAATGGTAAGATTGATCAAGCGGAATTTGAGGCAAGGAAGAGAGCAGCAGCTTTTCCAGCCAATGCGAAATTGGGCAGCACAACTGACGTGGATGACATTAGTCATCAAATGACCCTGAAAGATGTTATTGAAGCAGAGGCGCTGGAACATGGCTTGCTATTTAGGCCTAAACCTGGGCGAAGCTATGATGGTCACCAGGTATATGGCTTTGGTAACGTAAGCATAATGGTGGACTTTCTTAAGAGAAGATATATGCTCAAACGGAAGAGACTTGGTCTCTTGTGTCCCTTGAGAGGCTACTTCAGTTACATAAGAACAAGGAGACGATGAGTTTCCAAACGAGGCCTCTACGCAGTTGATGGAATAGGAGGAACAAAGTTTTTGTCAACATCAGCATCTATTCAGTCGCTGGATTAGCATGGTAGTGTAAAACTTACATAATTTGATAATGCTTTCGTAATTTCAAATGATTTTGGATTGTCTGCCCTGCCTTTGGCAAATACATGAGAATTGATTACTGTTTACTTTATTTGGTTTCTTGATAGTTGATAAACTTGATGGCATATGAAGGATCCTGTTGCTGGATAGATAAAACAAAATGAAAATTTTGCCATTTTTCTGTTCATAACATGTGAAATCGGATTCTTTATGTTTCAAAATAACATTATGTCCTACTTTAAAGTTACTGTTAGACTATCAAGAAGCTTGGTTTTGGCCCTCTATTGAAGGTTCTTACTGTTGCAGTCCCTGATGAGCAGCTGTTCAAATTTTTGCTGCTAGTACTTGCTAATGCACTCATTACTTGGGTTCTTCTCACCCTTTCTCCCAGAATGATGCTGAAGCGTGTAAATGGAGTCCACTTATAGACATTGAATACTTCAATAGGCCATCTGTCACGGCGAAATGCCACAATTTTGGCATAGTTGCTGATAGAAGTTCGCTTGTGCTCCCAGCTTCCCTTTCGTGCATGCTTCATGTGGAATCAGGAGACCATCTATGTGCTAGATGTAAAGCTTCTTTCAGCTTTCAAATTGGTTATACACCTGTACTACTACATTATCATGTTTTAGCTTTAAGGATTGATAATCTAGCTAGGCTCGGAATCTTTCAACTCCTTCGTACCTCAACTTTTCATCAAGTCTTCCGTTCAATTTGGAAGGAAGCTTTGTAATGTTGTGTTTGCTGAAGCTGCAACAATGGTTGCTTTTGTTGCTCTTATCCTCATGCTATTGGTCTATGGTTCTATGGTGTCCACAGCAGTCCCGTAAATCAATGGATTTCATATGGTTTTATACTTTGTGTGAGGACAATAAGGAATGAGATGATTTCGCCTCAATCGATTTACACAAGGGCCAGAATGAGTACAATACGATGGCTGTCGACTTGACAATTTTTTAACAAAGAATTTTTTGTGATTTAACCTTGAATTTTTTGTCAATAGATTGTTGCCGCATGTAACTGTACTATTGTCCTAAAAGAATTTTGAGGGGCACAAATCAGCTACATATTAAATTAAATACATTATAAGAAATCAAGTATCTACTTATGTCTTCCCACTGTTCTTGTTTCTAGTCTCTACACTAGACATCATAATAATCTATTTCTGCTTCGTCGTGGGGTTGCACATCCTCATTCAAGACAGGTACCGCTTCGCCCTGCACTTGTCCCTCAACGTCCCCCAAATCGTCACTGAAGACTTTAAACCCGTAGTCATTCAAAAACAGCTGAACCTCGTTGGAAACCTTCTTCATAAACTCTTGGGACATCGAAACCTCTTCCATGGTCATGGAGGAGGCAAGAACACGCGTCTCTCCCTCGATGATTCACTGGATGAACTCCCTTAGTTGGACGGACTGGATGTCGTGGGGAGTGAGGAGCACGGCGTAATTTTTCAGGACGTCCATGTCGTCGGTGCGAGGGCCGATTGTGAAGCCGGTTGGGATGTGGAATGGAAGCTTATCGATGCTCAAGGCTTCGACTTCAAAGTTGTAGTTAATAGGGGAGAGGTCGATGAGCGTGTAGGACTTGCACGCACCAGGAAAATACGTTGTCTTCTTTCGGATCATCAGGTCCTCGTGAACTCCGGCGCCGGCTATCACCTGATACTAGTCACTGGTTTTTTTTTTTTTTTTTTTTTTACCATGATTACCATCGTTGACAAGAAAGAATACATGGTTCTCAGTTTAGGGTTTTCAAAGGGAAAAGGTTAGCCATGATCAGTCTTTTCAAGTTTAAATAAGTATGGACAAGTTTTAGTCTAAACCCGGATGATATCGATTATCGAACTCTTCTCTGTAAAGAAGATGGACTCCTAATTAAACTCAGACATAAGCAAATCAGTATTACAGACTACACACACACGAGAAATAATAGAAGTCACACGTCAAAGCATATGCTCAAATAAGTTGTGGTGTGAATCTTCTGCTATACCCATGAATTCCATATGATATTGCATAGATATACAAGAGAATCATACAAAGGATATGATTTCTTGTCATCTATTTACATATGAGGGCCGGATATAACTGGGATCGTTGCCAGCTAATGTCTATTTAGAATACTGAAGCTACAATTCTAATTAGAATACTGAAGATACAAGTTCCATGGTCAAATTTATTTACTAATGAAGAACAATAGAGTATGTGATATCAAACTAGTATCACATTTTTTTTAGGTCGTTTGAATCTTGTGAGTTTATATCTTGAGATATGTTGATGAGAGTCTTATTAATTTTTTATGATTCGATCCTTCTATGTTCCCAAAATTTGTGTGGTTCAGTAGGTGGCTTTGCTCGACTGTAACAAATCATTAAGATGGTTGTTCAGTCAAATCAACCATTATGAGCAAACCAACCATTCACATAAACTTGCATGTTTTACTCAAAACTTCAAAATTGACAAGATAACTACACTTCTCACAGGATACTTGTTTGCAATGATTACCATACTCGACCTACCATGAGCCTCCAATAAGAGGAGTGTCAAATAAATACTGTCATATTTAATTTATTTCTAATTAAACTAGGGAAATTATCAATAATTAACAAAATTCTTCTTTTATAAGTGAGTACAAATGTAGGACACATACTGAAAACAAAAATTATCTTGGGTTCGAATGACTGCCAGCATCATACAAAACATGACTACCAACAACACCATACAAAACAGAACCTACCTCAACGGGTCAATATCAAGGGATTCTGATCTTTATACACGTGATACCGTCTGCATAATTTCTCCAAAGTTGCAACAGAATGCTGCATTGCATTTAGCTTTGTATCCATGAACATCCTCTGCAAATGCACAAGTCAAAGTTAACGACAAGAAAACCTAATTCACAACTTAAACTTCAAACTAAATGAAACCTTGAATTCCACCTGATAGTCATCTCCGTATTTCTCAATGAGGCGACTGACATAAACACGTTGGATGGTGGTCAACGGTAGTAACGAAGCAGGCCTCCCATCTCTCCGTTTCTTTCCTAGAGTAGTTTTCAAATCTGAATGTAGTCACAAATACCAATCATCAGTTTTGTAACTTGGGAAGAGAGGAATAGAATAGGCCAGGTTCCACAACATGAGCAATGTATGAGTTCTGGTAAATCCTTAGCAAACAAATGCAACATTCTATAATGACAAAATGCGGAAAGACTTGGTTTTTGGCATTCAAAAAAGCCAACTCATTCTTATATGCTCATGTTCTTATACATCAGTCAATGCAAACACCAATGGACTGAATGGAGGAACTAATAGAAGTTCACTACTCAACATATCTCCTAAATTAAAAACGTGATCACATTAGCAACAGTTTAGAGCTTATAGAAAAAGCAGCCACAACTTACTTACAGAAATGGCTCAGAAACTAAAACGAAAGCAAATTTACAGAATAATCTAGCTTGGCTCGGAATTCTAACTTTTCGACATTGCTGAATAGCCAATACTCCATCAAACTGTTAACAGTTAGGAGTTAGGACCTTCTCATATTTTCTCAAGAGAGAGGGCGGGTCTATCTCTATAACACAAATTCAAACTCAACAACCCTCAAGCACAAATCTCTATCCTAAAATAGACCAATTTGAACTTCAATTACAACTTAACACTCATCTTCAAATTATGGATCATATAATTCAATCACACGATTACAAACTAGTTAAAAATAAAATATCAAATTCCAGAAAGAAAGGACTAACCGTCCTCTTCGAGATCGCTCCCGTCATCGTTGGGGTCCACCTCAGCGGCCTCGGAGGTGCGAGAGCGGACATTGAGCAAGTTAGGGTTAGAGAGAACGCCGAACGACTTGTAGTTTTGGATGACGCTGCCCTCCGGGTCCCACTTTGGGCGAGAACCCGGGTCTGCTTCGTCTATCAGGGCACGGAGCTTCGGAGGGAGACAGAAGTTCGGCTTGAACACGTTGGGCTTCCGCTTCGGCAGCGCCACCCGGACCTTGGTCCGAGATCGCTTGTACTTTCTTCTTGAACCTCCCATCTATCTGGGTTTGGCGGCAGGGGAATCACTTTAGGGTTTATGCTTTGCTTTCGGGTTTTACCTACTAGTTTATTGCCTCTAAACGCTGCGTTTAATATGCTTCTCGCTCTCTCCTATTTTATCTAATTTTTATATATCCAAACTACAATGAGAAATTCATTCTCAAAAACAAAATAATCCTTATTGACTGTATGAACAAAAATATTTAAACTCCTTGGAAAATTGCCATTTTCGTACAAGATATTCGTTTATTAGGTCAACGGTTCAAGAAAATATTTTTCGTCTAGAGAAAAGCAAATTTTGTAGTAAATGCTATAGCTAATTTTGGACACTCTTTTAATACTAGAAGTTGTTCACATGTACATTTCTCCAATTGTTGTTTTTTATTTTGTAAATATGGGAGTTTGTAGAGGTTTTTCTTTGTAATTTATTTTCTTTCATAAAAAAATATTAAAAAAAAAAAAAACTATAGACTCATCTTACTCAATTAAATGATATTGGGCTGGTAAAGTATTTTCAATAGAGATTGAAGTTTTTGCTTTGTCTTGAGGAAGACGCTAGTAATTAAGTCTTTATGAGTCTATATTATACATCAAGTAAACTAGTTCGATACAAATATGTACTAGATCGATACATAAGTAGAGACTATTTGTGGCTAGAATCGGTCTATTGTATCCATGTATTAAGTAGACTGGTTCGATTCATAGTTGGTCTATTTGTGCATATAGAACTGCATCCATTAATTTCGGGTTCAGGACAATAATACAACTGAGATGCCCTTGTCATTATTCTCATTTACCTTAGAAACATTTGATTCATAAAAAGTCCCCAGTACATGATTATGATTTACTAATCTATGCGTTCTACTCTGAAATACCACTGAACTTTAGGTGGCTAATAATCTACAAGTCTAAGGTAGGCTTCACTTGAACAGTTGAGCTTTCTTCTTCTTTAGGTTGATGTGTCAACGAATACTGTTATTCTTCCAGCAGCAATGCAGGCAGTGATGTTGAACATTTGCGAAGATCAGCACCAATGCAACCACCTGAATCAGTGACAGAAAACCGAGAAATGCAGAGCTCTTGTTGCTTATATTCCTGCTGAGCGATTGGCATACTCTTGAACCAATGCCCCAAACAGTGACGGCCTCTCGAGCAGGTGTGATGGAGAGTCAAATTCTTTAGCCCTCCCTGTTGGAAGAACAGAAGCACATATAAATCAGTTAGAAACTTTGAACCTAGAAATTTCATTGTAAAGCAAAGCCAAGCATGACACTGATTATCAAACTCACCTGCATCTACTACTAGAACTCTATTGCAGTCCATCACAGTTGGAATTCTGTGAGCAATGCTGATGATCGTACATGCAGCGAAGTCCTCTCTGATGATCTTTTGTATCGCAGCATCCGTCTGTGAATCAACTGAAGCTGTGGCCTCATCCATGAACAAAAGCCTGCTGCGCTTTAACATTACTCGTCCCAAACAAAGAAGCTGTCTTTGCCCCACGCTCCAATTTTCTCCATCATCAGCCACTGTTGAGTTCAATTCAATGGAAAAGTTCAGTACCTAATACCAACATTGCTAGGATCATTTGTTAGGTCACCTAACTTAGGTGAGAGTCACATACCTAATGCATTGAGTTTTTCAGGTTTTGCAGCAACAACATCTTTAAGTTGGCACCGCTCCAAGCTCTACAAAAAAAAAAAAAAAAAACATTGATGCAAAATAAGCATATAAAATTTTAACATAAAAGATTGTGAATCGAATGATGCAAAATAAGCATACAACATTCTTCAAGTTACCTTCCAAATCTCTTCATCTGAATACACTCCAATTGGATCAATGTTGCTTCTCACAGTTCCTTCAAAAAGGACAGGTTCTTGAGGAATGATCCCAAAGCTAGACCGGAGATCATGAAGGCCTATGGTGCATATGTCAATGCCATCAATGATAATTTTTCCTGCTGAAGGTTCCACCAGCCTAAAGAACACCTGGATTAAAGTGGATTTTCCACTCCCAGTTCGACCAACTACACCGACCTTCTCACCCCCAATAATGCTCAGACTAATGCCTTTGAGAACCAAGGGAGTATTCGGTCGATATCTGACCTGCTCATCACAAAATAAAAACATCATCTAAACAGAACAAACTACTCAACAAGGTCAGTTTAGCTTGTGAAAAAGTAATTTATTTCTCCAAACCACTTATCTGCCTATATATAAAAGTGAATGTGTTATTACCTGCAAGTCTTTCAGCACTACGTTTCCATGAGTTGGCCAATTCATAGGAGGGACACGATCTACTATCTTCCACGCTGCTTCTGATGGAATGTTACAGAACTGCTTTATCCTCTCAACAGATACCATCCTATTTTCAACGAAGCAGCTCATATATATGGCCCAAAATAGTACGCCGTTGAGTGACAATCCATAGGAGAGTGATAAGCCAATATTCTCTGCATCATATAGAAAAAAAGAAGCTATGTCAAAATAAGTACTACATACGGAAAATCTTCTCATTTTTGGAACAAGAAAAACCGACAGAACGATTTACGTACCTGGCCTAACTATACTGCTTGGCAGCAATATCATGAACAAAGTAGAAATGCAGAGAATTAAGCTCCCAAGCAGCTCCAAACGGAAACCCAACCACTCATTTGAGCCGTTATTGTGGAAATCCATACGCAAATTGTCATTCACTCTCCTAACATTTTCCTTGGTAAACTTGTTCTGGTTTCTAAAAGATCGAATTGTCATAACCCCAGATATGCTTTCTGAGAAATGATGGATAACAGGCGCTTTTGTGATTGAATCAAGTCGAGTTAATTCACGAGATGAGGCAAGATAGTAACCCTAAAATCAAAACAGCACAAAAGTAATCAGTATATATTTGAGACCATACCACTACTGACTGAACTGACAGATGTTTTTATCAGTATAAAAAGTTTAACCATCTAGTTTGATATTTTGCATCAACTTATATGTGCATTGTGTTCTTCTTAAACTGATAATGTTAACAGGATAAGATGACATACCCGGTACCAGATATTAAGCCAAAGAAGTGGAATCAGTAAGAAGATTGTTGGCCATGAGTTTTGACATACAACAATAAAGATACTGAGCACAGTGATATACATGGCAATGGTAATGCCCAAAATGAAGGGAAGAAATAGGTCTACATTCGTCTGATCGGTTGATGCCTGGTGGGGAATAAATCCATAAATTAGCACGACAATATACCATGAACTTGGATTAGAAAGAGAATACGCATTAATTCTTACCCTGCTCAAAATTCTTCCAGAAGGTGTAGTATCGAAAAATGACATGGGGGCATGAAGGATGCTGTGAAGTATCTGCTTGAAGAAAACTTGAGCTGTTGTAAGCCCCACAATTGTCACAGTAAATGCTCTCACCAGGACCAGGACGAATGAAACAGCTGCGATAATAGCATAGACAGTAATGAACACAGAAGGGTCAAATAACACTGCTCGCTTTGCTGAAGTTTCGTAGGCCAGCCAATAATCACCGGCCATTAGCGATCCTTGCCACAAAAGAGAGAAAGACAACACTAGCACCACACCCCACCATCCATACGCCTCTGTGCAGTAGATTTTGTAGTTCTGCAAGCTGACTTTGCCTGATTCTTTCTCCTCTTCTTTGATGAGCTTAGATGTTCCTTCTTTGGACTTGGGTTCATCAAGCTGAGAGCTGTTTCCGCCATTGGCTTCTCCATGTTTTGAAGAGGATTGCCGAGATATCTGTGGTTTGGGAGAAGTACTTTCGCCAGGCATTGCTGTGCTCATTTCTACAAGCTCCATGGAGCTTTCATGCGCAACTACAAGTGCTTTGAAATCAAGGCTTTGCAAGTCGTTGTACTTTCCTGCTTGTACTATCATTCCCTCTCTCATGACCTGATACATCATACATGTAAATTCAGATTATAGTTTTTTCAAGAAATCAAACAGGCAAAGAAATGAGAAAAAATGATCTCACTACTTACCACAATAAGATCAACATTATGCAAGAAGTCAACTTGATGGGTTACTAATAAGATCGTCTTGTTCTTAAGCGCTCCTCGCACACATTCCTGCAAAAGAAGCATATACATGAGACTAGATGATATCAAAGAACCAGTTCAATAATCCAAGTACAATAGTAAAGATCAGGTTTAGAACAAATGTACAAGAATATCTCTACTCTCTAGTAGTGTAACCTTGAATATTTCTGATCCGGTATGAGCATCAACAGCGCTGAAGACATCATCAAGGAGATATATGTCACAGTCCTGGTATACTGCCCTGGCAAGCTGTATCCTTTGTTTCTGTCCACCACTTAGATTGATGCCACGCTCTCCTATCTCGGTCTGATCTCCATAATCCATCATTTCCATGTCTTTCTCCAAGCAACAAACCCTCATAACTTCCAGGTATCTCGCCCTGTCCATTGGCGAACCAAATAGGATGTTTTCTTCAATTGTCCCATTCTGAATCCATGATGTTTGAGCCACATAAGCAGTTGTCCCGCAAACTTTCACCTGTGATTGAAGAATGCTTCTCAGTTCAACAAGTAATTGACTAAATTGAAGTTGTTCATAAAGACATTTCTAAAGCTATTCATAGATGCATACCTTTCCAGATAATTTGTGCATCTCCCCAAGGATTGAGGCCAGCAAGGAAGACTTTCCGGATCCTACTGTCCCAACAATCGCAGTTAGCTCCCCTTTGTTGACAGTCAAGTTAATATTCTTCAAAATCGCTTCATTGCTTTCATCATCCAGCTAAATGCACCATCCTTAACCTCCACAGAAACTCTACTGTCACAACCTTCTTCTCTCTCAACCGAACCCTCCACCAGTTCCCTACTACTCATATACCGGTCCAACCTCCCAAGCGAGATCATAGCTTGAGAAATCGAAATCATAGACTGTGGGAAAGTCCTGATAGGCTCCTGCAGGATTTGAAAATGGTTGTGGTAGTGAACACAGTCCCAGCATCAAGTTTGACACCCAAAAACAAGGCAGTGGCAAATGTGAGAGTAGATATAAGTATGGGAGTGCACCACATGACCACAACATTAGCTGAGATGGAGTACATGAACTTGGTCAACCAGCTAAACTCTGACTCACGAAAAGTCTGGATCCTCTTGTTAAAGTGTTCCTCCCAAGCCTGGAACTTGATCACCCTCATGTAGTTAAGCATCTCATTCGTCGCCTTCATCCTCGAGTCCCTTTGCTTCATCAGATTGAACTGAAACCTATTGTTCCTCCTTGTCCCAAACACTACAAACACAAGCACTCCCATGATCCCTATCACAGCAGTAATCACCGCTGCACCGAGACAATTATACAGCAGGACTAAAGCAATGGTGAGCTGGACCGGCATCATCCATATAGCATGAAGCTGCAGCATCATGTCAGAGAGCTGCTGAGCATCGACAGCCATGTAATTCACAATCTGTCCAACACCATGAGCTTGTCTAGCCGAGCAAGTCAGCCTCAATCCCTTCTTGTACAGAGAAGTAATGAGAGTTGATCTAATAAGCATCCCCAGCTTCTGTGAGTTGAAGTTGAACTGGTGAGTGC